>CAIGRB010033283.1:0-13927 GCA_903798255.1 Fraxinus quadrangulata | reverse complement strand
TAAGCTTATGTTTGGCTCATATTTATGGACATTCAAATAACTTTTTATTCTCAATTTATACACTTATCTATATCTATTTATAAATTCAATCGTTTTATTATCACTTTCCAAACATGTTCTTTGGCGACCATTGAACTAATGTCTATGGACGTGGTCATCCACGTGGACTTACTCGCCACACTAGTCCAGTTAAAAAAAAAAAAGATAATTTATTTTCACAATGAACTGACCACCACATGGCAACCATATATACCGGCATCACAAGGATCAAAGACTCATTCCAAGATTGCCCATATTTATTCTCTTATACATTACCAAAAAACGACGTTGTAATGGTTGATACGTTGGGTTTTATGGAAGGAGATAATAGTGCGGTTTACATGAGTCAATCTCAGATATTGGGCGAGGAAGAGAAATGAAGGTTATAATTGTGGAAAGATACCGAAAAGTAAGGGGTTGTTCTCTTCGTGTTTCAATTTTGTATTTTAAGTATTGAATTCATTTTGGGTTTTGGGTTTTGGATTTTGAGTGTCCATTTTGAGATTTTTGAAAATGTATTCTTTTTAGCATTTTGAAATTTTTTTTTGAAAACATCTAAAATACGTTTTGAAAATTTTGAGTTGATTATAACTGTAAACACTCAAAACGACAAATTTGTTATTTTAAATTTTCTTTGTAAATTTTTAACTTATTTTCAAAAAGCGTTTTCGAAAATAAGAAAGAGAATGCGTTTTCACTGTTTTGAAAAATCGAAAACAAAAAAGAGCTTGAAAATGATAAAGAGAACAAGCCCTAAGATTTTTAGAGAACGTGATGGCCACGATGGATTATGGGTTGTGAAGTTTTTTGTCACTTGTTGCAAAAGTTGTTGGCAAAGAGAGTGGAAGAAGAAAAGGGCGAGAAGATCAATTTGAAATAGGTGGTGGTGGTAGGTTTCACGGCAATGGATGAGAAGGTCAATGAGAATGAGTGATGGCGGCGACGATGGGGTCGATGAAGAAATTAAGGGCCTACTTGGAGTTTTGGAGTACTCATTATGGGCATTTATCAAAATAACGATTTTGGGCATTCATAAGTAGTTCGATTTTTGATTATTTTTAGTAGTTATTTTTTCCAAGACGTGCTTGGAAGTTTAATATTCAAAGTTTCTAATTTTTTTTTTAAAATAATAAAATTACATATATGCCTTTTAGTGACTTTTCAATTTATAATTTCTTATATAAAAATTTTTACTCATAAATGATATTTTACATGTAAATAATTCTTTTATGTAAGTTCTTTTTTGAGCCCCAATTTTTAAAAAATCATTTTTACTCAAACTCATTTTCAACCGCACGTTTCTTTCAATAAAAAAATTTGCATGTAAACCAAAAATATTTTTCTTACTTTTTATTCAAACATTCTTCTAAAATCACTATTATAAAATAATCATGTTATGGTAACATAATCCTTGACACAATGATTGACATAATGTCACATGATACTTCATTGTTTGACTGTTTTGAACACAATCAATTTTTTTTCTCCAATCACATATTGTCAACTAACATTATGTCACTCCATTAATCAATCACTTTACGTCAAAGTAGCATAACCCATTACGAAACTCATTTTCACCAAAAAAATGATAAGTGAATTTTTGTCCTATTAGTAGTCATTTTACTTTATAATTCTATACACAAATGTTTAATTTTATCTTGTAAGTAATTTTTTATTTATAAGTAAGTTTTATAATGTTTATTAATTTAGAATTAAAATCAAAGAATATATACATGACAATGAATGCTAAATCATTTATATTAAATAAATATAATTTAATTTTCAATTAAGAGAAAATTGGATGTTAATTAGTATACATAGACTTGAATAATGAACTACATTTTTTAATTTGAAATTCAAATTAATGATTATTAAATGAATGTAGATGTTAATTAATTTTTAATATGAGGGACGTAGACGTGAATGCTAAATTTTAATTAATATTAATTAAATGAATGTGAATATTAATTAATTGAGAATTAATTGTAGTATTCATTATATATTAAANTTATTACATTTTTTAAATTAAATATATATAAAAATAATTAAATTGTAGTAGAGCTATAATAGTCTAAAAAAAATAATTCTTATTTGTTGTAATATTTAATATATTATAAATTATTAACCACTCGAATTGAAGAGCGCTAGTAAATTACTAATATTGTATGAGTAGCCTGTTAGTTTTAACAGACATGTTAAATTGTTAACTAATTCTAATTGCAGCTGGAGCAAAGTTGGATGACCGCCTATCAACCCAATAATAATTTAGCTCATGTAGATTAAAATCAAAATTTTAGTAGATTTTAATAAAAGTCGATGGAATGTGTAGTTGAAAAGTTGTGGATCCCGTGAAATGTGTGATTAAAATTAATTATTAACTTTGATTTGTGATTAAAATCAAATTTTAATTTTTACCAAACTAGGGTTTAAATTGTTATCACCTTGAATAGGGTTTAAATTGTTATCGCCTTGAATAGTTGGGTTCAAGTCTTTGAGCGAACTTGGGCTTGAATAAAGAAAGAGTTAGGGCTTCTTCTACTATTGTAGGAAGTTATATTAGAACTTGAACACTTTTTTTAAGCGTATTGCCGCTGAAATTTTCAATTTCATTTTCTTCTTGTTTCGTTTGTTTGGCGAAGATTAAGATACAAAGGCAGGTTTTTTCGAACATTTTCTTGGAGCATAAGGAATCGCTATAATAACCACCACGTGCATATCATTCTATTCGATCTTCTCTTTGATTGCTTTGTATGAAATACCAATTTCATCTAGAA
Source organism: Fraxinus quadrangulata (assembly GCA_903798255.1). Classification (NCBI taxonomy): domain Eukaryota; kingdom Viridiplantae; phylum Streptophyta; class Magnoliopsida; order Lamiales; family Oleaceae; genus Fraxinus; species Fraxinus quadrangulata. The sequence goes on along the minus strand of CAIGRB010033283.1, from coordinate 11,114 downwards.
GTTCTTATAAATAAAGCATTATTTAAACACGATCATAAATAACTCTTAACTCTTCAAAAATCCTGTCAAATGTGACTTTAATCACTGTGTATAGAAAAGATAGTGAAATTGATCACCAACCTTTTTATTATGATGCACAATTGTGCTCGCTGTGTAAATCATGTGAGCTTTTGTCTAACCACCGTGTGACCTTCACACAACAAATTTTGTAAAGAACAATTAGGTACAATCAATGATGCTTATCACTAATTTAGGTAATAGTGGGGTCAAATGTTCAGTGTTCAATTAGTTGAAGTGCATCTTTTTTCATTGAAAATGAATAAGTAGGTTTCACTGTCACCTAAACTAGTGATAAACATTAATTTTCAACTTGAGTCACGAGGTTAATATGACTACTTAATAGAGATTTGGATTTCAAATTTTAATTCATAATTGATTGGCGACTACCATTAAAAGTCGAGGACCAATTTGCAATTAAAAAAACCAATTTACGTTTTTAAATTTGCATCGATTATTTTGAAAAGTTGACAGAAGAGGATAATAAGGCGAATATGGTGGTCGGGTCCCACAATCTTCCACCTTTGATCTTGTTTGGTTTGGATTAAAATTCAATTAAAATATCAAATCAAAATCAACAATTAATGTTAACCGCACATTTTATTGAATTTATAATTTTTCAATCACATATTTCATTAACTTTTATTAAAATTTATTAAAAATTTCGTTTTAATCTCGTACCAACCAAACAGGATCGAATCGTATATTTTAAAAGGTTCCAAATCCATATTCCTACTCAGCCTCGTAATACAACCAGTATACAGCTCAATCACCGTCCACCCCTACTTTAAATATAAAAATATTCCATAACTATCCCACAATTCCCGCTTCCTCTCCGAAAAGAAAAAAAAACCGAAAACCAAAACCAAAACCCTTGCTCCGCCTCATAAGGCGGCTTAAATATTGGGTACCAAATGTCGGAATCAGAACCTCCCCGCCGCAGAACGCCGCCGCCATTGCACAAACAGAATTCATGGTCCCCAGATACTGTACGAGAAGAGGCGTGGACCAATCGGAAGAAAAATTATCGGATGAAGCGGGGTAAATTCAGTGTCACAGACGATGATTTGGAAGAGCTCCGGGCGTGCTTTGAGTTGGGGTTCAACTTCGATTCGCCCGATTTGGATCCAAAATTGTCATCTGCTTTTCCAGCGTTAGGGTTTTACCATGCTGTGAATCAGCAGTACAGTAATAGCTTTTCTCGGTCTTCGTCTTCTCTTTCTAATTGTGATTCTGTGTCCTCTGCGGGAAGCCCTAGCTCCATTTTCGATCCAGGTAACTTCCACTTAATCACAGTTGTTAAATATTCTTTTAAATAATAATTGTTATTCTGATTCCATTTTTTCTATTTTATGTTATGTACATTAAATTTTAATAGATGATGATCCGGCTATAGTGAAGACGAGATTGAAACACTGGGCACGAATTGTAGCCTGTTCGGTTCGCCAATCTCCACCAAACTAATTGGGATTCATCTCGGAAGAAGGAAAAAAAATGACATCTTCAACCAATTTGTGTATATCTATATCCTAGAATTAAATATTTCGGGATTTGTTTTGTAATTGTATTTTTGGAATATTTAACTTTTTTTTTTCCCTGCTCATTTTCAGTGGATGATGAAGTTTATGCCCTGATTGATAGGGTTATCTTAATTAAATTTGTTTTTATTTTTCAAATTTTCTTTTGGAAATTATATGAGATGAATCAGAAGGGAAGTTCTTTAGATACATATATTCAAGAAATTAACAGCAGATGTCCAGTCTGAAAATTTGGGGAAAAAATAAAAAATATAAATGTAGGCACTAAATACGGTATTTTGAAAAATGCGATTAAGCCCTTGTTTGATCATATTTTTTTCATAATACATTTTTTTTCTTATTTTCGATCACATATTTTTCAATAAAATAATATTACACGCAATCTAGAAATTTTTCCTTTGTGTTTAATCACACATTCTCCATCAATTTATTATTCTAAAATGTATTCTACATAAAAAATGAGATTCAAACGGACCTTAAACCCAAATCCCAATACCTTGTCTTGAGTTTATATCAGGACTTCGGTTAGGATCATAGGATGGAACCTCCAATTGCACAAGTCCTATTGCTATCGACATTTGGGTGCACCTTGGTCCATGTATAATCAATATCAAACGTGGATTTTGGGAATCGACATGTGAAAGAATACACGTCTTATGTAGTGCTAGGGTGTTCAAAGAAGATGTTAACTGTTGCTTTTTAAAATTTGTCAACACTTAGGATGTGGAAGACTCTTCATGCTGCTGTCTGCTAAATTATTACATCATCTTAAAAGCGTAATTCTTTAGAAGTCAATCACTATATCTATAACATGCTTAAATGTTGACCATTTTTACTTATCATGTGGAAAGATAAAAATGTAAAAAGCTATCTTTTGTTTGACAACCATTCTCTTGTGTTATTTTTCATTTTTTTTTTCACTCGTTTCAAATTATACATTCTCATAATAAAATATTTTTTATATAAATTCAAATTTCTTTTTACTTTTTAATCACACATTCTCATAAAATTTACTATTCAAAAACTCGTTCTTTCCCTAAAAAAAAAATCAGTAAAACAGGGCCTAATTTCTATTAAATATTTTGGAAAAAATATAAGAGTGATGCTATGAGTACATAATTTTTATCCATAAGGGTTCACATGACACTCACATGGGATGGAGTCCACATCCCATGTGAGTATTATGTGAATCATTATGGCAAAAAATTATGTACCACTAGCATTTTTTAAAATATAAACTAATTTTGGAGAAAATATTAAAGGGTTAAAATTGTAAATTTACAAGATCCCGTTATTAGGCAGATATCTGATAGACACACACACTGAATTGATGGCACGTGTGAGCAACTCTCCAATAACTGCTCCTCGAAAAAATATCTGGCTGACATTGGCCTAAGATATTATCAGGAAATCTGACGTGTCATCGAGGACTGTTTCTGACACGTGTAAAAGCGTCTCTATGTGGAGCCTTCTTGGACCCCTGACATTACTCTTTCACCGCCTTCTCTCTCTTGAATAGGGTTTTTTATTCTTTCCTTGATTTCTTCGGCGGCTATTACAATTTTAGGAAATTAAATTACATTTTATTTTTATTTGTGGTGTAAATGGAAGAGAATTACAGGCCGGAGAATCAGCCGGCTCCGGCGGTTTCTGAAGTGACAGAGTTTTGCGGCAATGAGTTGACTCGGTCGAACTCGGACTTACCCTCTTTGATTGCTGAGAATTACGAAGATGTTACGCGTGGCTCGGCAAATGAAACACCGGTAATTTTGCAATTTCTTCTCAATTTTAGTGAATATGCAGGACCCACTTCTCAATTTTTATTATTTTTGTAATTTCCTTCTATCTCTACCTCTCTCTTAATTTGGTAGCTTGATGCAGTAAATGATGTTATTTAAAATGGTCGGATCTTGTGTAGGGTGATTTGATTTTTAATTATATGCTTCCGGAGTATTTAAGTTATATTTTATATTGAAGTTTTGATGTTTTCTTTTGATCCCGTGTGTACATGTGGCTTTATAGCTGAATAGAGGACTGGGCGAGGAGAAACAAAGGGATTCTCGTAGCGGTGAAGGAAGGAAGAACGAGTCTCTAATGGTAAATTGTTGCATCATGGTTTTCATTTTGTTGGTTGTATTTGGATTGTGTTTGTTATTTGATAAAAATGACTCATTGATTGAGAAAAATCTCAAATGACTAAGATGTGTGTTATTGCATGAGCGAAACCTGGGTGCCGTAATACTCTTCTTGTCGCCTATTTCAATGGAGCCCAACTTATGAATCGAATATCTCAGGATTGCTTATGGTTATTTTTGATCTCATCAAAAATTTAAATCTGCCAGTTATGCACGCTGTACTGATGCGTGTGTTGCATTGCTTTTAGTTATGAGACAAAACAAAGATGGATTGGAATGTCAACTGATTAAGATATTCTGTTAAAATTTTTTGGGCTTGAAGCTTTTGTACATCAGAGCCATTAGTGAAAGCTTTTGTACGAGTGCCTGGAGTCATTAGAAGCGTTTTTCTTTAATATGTAGCTTACGAAGTGGAAAGGGAAGGCTTCTATGAGTGTTAGGAGTAGTTGCGGTGCTTTTCTTTAATATGGCATGTGCAACAGAGCAGTTTGGTAATTGTATAGAAGGGTCGTGTCATGCATTCTATTATTGTTATATGGCTGTATTTGTGTTTTATTGTCTAGAATATGTCATACATAACATACTGGAAATAAATAATGTGCAATTTGTTATGTCATTTAGAATCCATGAATAACAAAAAGATCTGGTCACTAGTTGATGGAGATGATGTATATGTTTCTTGATTTGTTTGTACATGGGGATTAAATTCTTTACTTTATATGCGTGTGTTTGCATGCACTTACTACACTTTGGTTAATCACTGGAATGAGGAAGCATCGTAATTCAATCATAATAGGTGGATATTTCTGAAATTGGTTGGACTTTGTAAGAGTGGGTTAGAGTTAGCAGAAGCTTCTACACGAGACATAGAAACGATTAACCCTGCTTCTTTGAATTAGAACTGGATAGCACATTTGGCAGATGATATAATTGTTCCAACAAGCTGTTGACCACTCTCTAAATTAGGAGAGTGATTAATTTGCATTTTATTTATTGGAACATCAAACATTTGGTAGCCTGTTATAATGAAAGTCGATCATAAAAATGCTATCATTAATGTAAACCAACCATCTGTTGTTCCTGTTCTTTAGTCTTTTAGCTTTGCGAATAACTATTACTTCTGTCACCGAACAAAACCAGTCATAATTAATCATCTTGAACCGTAATAATTCTGCTAACATATGCTTTCTCATTTTTTAAGAGAATATTAGCAATTCGTCTGTTTATGCAAATGTTAGAATGCTTTTAAAGTATGTTATTTTGAGCCTTCATGGGCCTGATTCCCTCTAGAAGCAAGCTTAGATATTTGATACTTTTCCAATTAAAATGCTTGGTATTTGTCATTGTTATTAATGGCTTTCTTTTTTATTTTCTAGCTGCTGTTTTCATTGATGTGCACTATTTTTTTTTTTTCTGTTGACTTAGATAGAAAAGAACATCCAAAACATAGACAAATTGGAGGAAATGTAGACCTCCCAAATAGTGTTTTGTGTTCGATGAACAAATAAATCTCCCAAGACAAACTACGTGTTTGAACAGAATTATTCTTTCATTAATGTTTTCATTCCTTTATTGACTTTAAATAGAACATAATAAACTCCATTTATCCTAAAACTAAGGAGCATATCTTTGCTCCATTTTAGATACAACCTGTTTTCTCTGTTCTATTACAAGATTTCCTATAGAAGTGCAAAGTGTTCTCTAAATATTCACCCTCTAAATATTCACCTTTTTCCAGGATGATTGCAAAGCATGGAACAATGAGAAGCACAACTTATATCTTAATCATTTGGAAATGTCATTTGTTAAACAGTTGAATCAGTCAATGGGTTTTCTTGCTCAGTGCTCGGAGCAGAACAAGAGTGAGAACAGTGCATCTCAAAAGCAGGCTTCCAGTGTCCATAATGCCTCTGAGAAGGTTGAGGACCTAAAACATTTATATTCCATTTTGAATATTTATATTGTTGCATTCTCTTCCTTGCCTTTTAAATAAGAAATGCATGTGGTCATTTATTTTCTTAGCTTTCCTTTTCATGGCATGGCTGCTGGAAAAAGATCAATTATGAGAGGGGACAACCTCTTTTGCATACCTCAACTGATTCTCATGACACTCTTAAGAGTCCACGGATATATGGTTCCAGACAAATGAGCAAACAATGTCCTTTGTCGTCAGCTGATATAAAAGAATCTCTGAAGCTTGGAAATATGGATAAACACATAATCAGGAAACGAGTCTCATCTCAAGGATTAGCAACATGTTCACAACAACAACTTTCCAGAGACCTCTACCGTGATGATTCATTTGAATTCTTGACAGGTGAATAAAACTCATCCTTGACGTGATTGATTATTTTCTCTTTGCAATTCTCCTTCTGAGGAGGTGGTATTTTCTGTTATATTTCAAATTCTGATTATGATTAAATGCTTATCTGACCTCTTGTTATATTTTCGTCATTATTATATGGGAAATATTAACTAAGCTATACAATAATGTGGATCGAGGGGGAACAGGATAAATTCAATTGTGTAATATATTACTGGACTTCTGTATAATTTGCTTGTTATATAGCCTGCAGCAACAATTAAAAACCTATTGTAGATATTATTGTAAAGTTAAACATCTATCTTGGTACTCATTGATCTTGATGATGTGGAAATCTCCTTTTACAAATAACTTCTTTCTTATCAGAGTGATTTTAAATTTGTGTTGACCAATCTTAAAGGTTGTTAAATAAATTATTTATACTTACATTTTCCTTGAATTTCAATTTCATTAAAGTTCAAATTAATTTTTCTTGAAAACCAGGAATCAGATTGGTCTTGATCTAATGTAACTCCATGCACAAGCATAACCAATTCAAATGTTGCTGACACCTAGTTACCATGGTTGAGAATGATTGTTTGTACATGTTACTCCTCACTTGAGCCATGTTGTTTAACTTCTGGATTTTATCGCTCCAGCGAAGACGTAATAGTTATATTAAACCTTGCAAGCAGTTCTAATTGTCTTCAAAGTTGGTTTTTCCTTCGCTGAAATAGAACTCACATCACATGTTGGCAAAAAATATCCAAAATTTATTTTTCCCCACTCTTATGCCTTCTTATTTCATTAGTTTTTCTGTTATACATTAGTGCTAATGGAAAACTCGATTCTTGACTGTTTAGCATCTGTTCGATTTCCCAGTCCATCCTTTGGTGCAGATTTTGTCCATTGTTTGGTTTGGTTATTTTTTTTCCAATCTGTGCATTTGGTCTGATCTGTATACTGCAACTGCACATTGCTTGCTGTCGAGACTTTGAAGCCTCCTACAATTTCCTGAATTTTCTGTTCTTGATTTGAGCCATTATTTCATGCACACAAGTTCAATCCAGTCCCCCCTCAGTTCCCTTTCACAGTTTAGATGAGTAGGTGATGGAAAACCTCATGCTTTGCATGTTCGCTTACATATCCAATTCTTCTGTCATTCGACCTCTTATTCCAAACCGTAAGCAACATTTTCAAAATCAAGATAAAAGAAGTATAGATGAAGAAAGATTGTAAGAAATCAACAACACCAGCCTAAAAAAGGTAGAGAAAGAAATCACTAGCTCTTGGAAAATAAAAATAAAAACTTGATAGCTGAGTGCTGAGTGCTGAGTACTGATGGAAGATATAGGAGATGTCGGCCGGGGGTGAATATCAGATATGCAATTATGAGTCCCCTTTCACATGGATGTCCTTGCTAGCATGGAGCACCTTTTTGTTCAGAGCAGTAACTGAGGACTCCACCGCTTTGTCCTGGATAACAACATCTCCTTTTTCACATTAAATTGTAATGCTAATGTTGGCCTTGCTTATGGCACATCTTGTGTATGTTTGATGTCACAATGATTTGCAGCACTGAGGCTAGTTTATCTACTCTGCTTTCTGCTTAATATGTTGCCAATAAATATTTCTTTCCTCCCTCTTATCTCATAATTCAACTTCCATTGGTATATGGCAGTACCCTCCTTTTGCCCATAGTATATGATACCTTGGATCTTGGTTACTTTAAAATTGCAAGATTGGGTTTGTGAAAACAACTTGGGCAATGATAAAAGCAGTCTAGATTGAGCCTGCCATCTGTACTCCATTGTTAAGAGTGTCATGATTCATGAGAAGCTTCATTAGGAATGCATTTTATGCTACCCAAAATATAGTCTGAGAATCATCTGGCTTTGTGCAAGTGCTAGAGAACGAGACACCAGAAATTTTGTTATTTTTCTTAATATGTATAATTCCATCTGCATCTAGACGAGATTTTTAGGTATCAACCTAGGTTTTGATGTGGTGTTTGGTATTATCCCCTACTTTTTTATTGATTAAAAAAATTATTACATATGAGAGAGGGACATACCAACCTTACCTCCAGTCCTATGTTTTGATGTGGTGTTTGGTATTATCCCCTACTTTTTTATTGATTAAAAAAATTATTACATATGAGAGTGTGACATACCAACCTTACCTCCAGAAAGGGAAAAGAAATGGAATTTTGCCACGCCTGAAGTTTTGTTTTTCAAATAGAATTTATTGATTTACATGCCCCATATAGTTCAGATTCTGTAATTTTTTATTTTGTGAATATTATGTTATGAAATTTCTAAATAGTTAGGGATCTTCCAGAGGGTACAGGTCAAAATTTTGTTGATGAGGGCTGTCAAACCAACCACCCGAATATTTCCTCTCGGGCTAAAAGGTCGAAGAGAGCATTAGTGGATAGTTCAGACCATGATCAAGTAATGTGCAGAATTGAAGTTTTTTATGTACTAAAAAATGGTGAACATGTTGATGATCTCTTATTCATTTTGTGTCCTTTCAGATTGTGCCTTGTGGGAAATGTCCTACAGTAAACAATTCAGCCGTTGATTGTTCAACTGTAGGAGAAGAGCTGGCGCATTGTGAAGGTGTATCAGAAAACTTCGTAAGCTTTGTAAATTCTCCAACCTGATGAAGGAACTAATTTAGACGAATGGATAGCTTTTGTTTCTTTTGCGAGAAGACAGATCCAGATGGTTAAAAAGGATGCCATACAACAAAGTTTTGCTTATTCAGAAATCGTGGGGGTGCTACGTATATCTTTCTTATTGAAAATAGTAGAAGGAAAATTTAACAACGGGTTGCTTGAAATTTTTTCTGTTAACTTTAGTGATGATGTTTGGATGTATATATAGACGATATATATCTATAGAAACAAGGAGAGCTCTCCGTGTTGGATTAGGTTTGTAGGATGAGGTATTCAGGCATATTTAGTCTATAGCATTATTCTTTCTGGCACTATTCAATTCACTTTACAAATATTTTAATTTTTTTTACCTTTATTATGTATCATTACTTCTACTCCTTGCAGGCGGATGATTCGTAGCAAATTTTTTAGATGGAGACATAACATGAAAAAACCAAACAATTATGGAAAACACGTGCCCTCCACAAATACAAAAGGTACACACAAAAACGTGAAAAATCAATTTACATTTATTATTTATGAAGTATATATAAAGGTGGTAATGGAAATGGCAAACGAGTGTGGAACGAGACATACCAAAAATTGTTTCAATAAATGATTTTTTTTTCCATGAATCTTGTGTTCTTATAATTCGAGCTGCCAAGACACAAAAGATCTAGCTTTATTTTGGGTCGATCCGAACTTGGCTAAGATACTATGTATATTTGAGCTAAGGGCTGAACATGGTCCGGTTCGATTCTCTTCAGAACTGAATCGAACCAAAATTTCCGAGTATTCAATAAATGGAACCATCGGGTCCAAATATAATTATGGAACTATTCAGGTTTGGTTCAGTTTCATGCCATAATTAATTTTTTTAACATTTACAATAATACTACATAAATACAACTTAAGACATGTTCGTTCATAACTTTTACTAATTAACGTAATCCAATTAAAAAACATATAAATAACAAATTGTNCTGTATGGGCAGCCAATTTATTATTATTATTTTTTTTAAATTACGGGTCGGCCCGGGCTCGAGCCGGTGCCCCAAAATGGGGCTCGGCCCTAGCCTCGGCTCGGTGGAACCGAGCCCAAGCCGGGCCCGTCTCGGGTTTTCTCCAGGCCGAGCCCGAGCCGCCCGAGTCAGCGAGCTTTTTTGCCATCCCTATGTTCATTCGTAACTTTTACAAATTAATGTTGTCCAATTTAAAAACATATAAATAACACGTTGTCCAATAAGATTAATTCACTAATGTATACAAATACTAAAAAATATATACTAATATTAAAACAAGTTGTCCAATAAGATTTGAGCATGTAGACGTAGATTTTCAATTTATTAAATGATTTGGAGCCTCATGGCTACCGAATAAAAGTGTGAAATTGGAAAGGGAATGAAAAAAATTTTAAAAAATTTAGATTTTGGGCTAAGAGTGAAATTAATAATTATGCCAAAAATTGAATTTAGAAATTGGGTTTGGCTAGGCTATCTAGGTATGAACTCAGTTTGGGAGTTTAGTCAATTTACTAATTTGTTTAGAAAAAATTAAAATAATTTAATTAATTCGATATAAAAAATTATTTTAATTCGGTTCTTATTCGATTATTCGGTTTTGGGTCTAGAACCGAACCGAAATAGTCGGTTCTCGATTTAGATACTCGTTCGGGTATTTAACTTATGAAGAATCGTTTGGTTCGATTCGATTCGATTCGGGGTTCGATTCGATTCGAAAGTTTTGTCCAGCCCTATTTGAACCTACAACAATTGTTTTCTCATACAAAGCCATACATTTTTCAAGATTTGCCTCTGTTTTTTAGGATCTTTTTTGCTCCAAATAGCAGATAAATATTGTTAATCCACTGAGTAAAATAGTCAAAATGGAAAACGGTGCTCCAAAGTCTACCTTCTTGAAAAAAAAAAAAGTATGTAACTAATGTTTTGGATTGAACTAATCGAATTGTTTGGGATTCACAACTCACAAGTGAAAATAAAAAAATCATTTTATCTACTAATAATGGTCAAATTGACGTATTATCAAATCATACCCCATTTCTCTCTGCGGCTAGCACTCGAGGAACCATAGGACACTCCATATAAAGCAAGCAAGCAAAGAATTTACTGACCGTAAAGGGCGAATAATACAACAAATGCTATTCTTAGCTTTATTCCTTCATTCAAGTGGTGAAGGAAGACGAGTGGAATGAAAAAAGAAGGGAGAGTAGGGTGAGGATTTCACATCAAGGGAATCCATATATTTTTATAAATAAACATAAATAGAAAGTCTTTCTCAATATTTTCTGTCGATTGTCAACATGTACATAAAAGAATATCGATCATCGGAGATCTATAAAAAGGATTTTATGAGGGCGTATGGTATTGAATGAAGAAGGAGGATAGTGGGTTCATGAGGAGCAA
>CAIGRB010033274.1:45033-61174 GCA_903798255.1 Fraxinus quadrangulata | reverse complement strand
TTAACCGTTGACATTTTACACCATTTTACACATTTAAAAAATAAAAGGAAGACAAAATTTAAAATCAATTTAAGTATAATTAAAAATTAAAAAAAAGTTTCAAAAGTAAAAGGTAGATTTTTAATGCTGCTTTCCCTTTAGTTTGAATTAAACAATTTTTTTTTACCATTTCTCAAATGTGAAATTTCCTCCAATTTTTACTTATTCCAATAGAAGATATTTTCCGAAAGCTAAATTGATATTCTTGAAATATGAATAAAATTGAACCAACTCGAAAATTTATAAAGAATAATCATTGAATGAGCTAATTTTATAAAGATTGATGATATAGTTAATCAAAAATTAAAAGCTAGACACGTATTTTCAAATTTGAAAATATAAATTAAAATTAACAATTAATTTTTTTAATGAAATTTATAATTTTTTAATCATACATTTTATTAACTTTTATTAAAAAAATATTAAAAAATTGACTTTTATCTAAAATCGAACGGTGCTATCTATCCTTCGTTTCGGCATAACGTTCAAAGGGTATTTTTGTCAATTTATCAAACCACAACATCTCAGTCCTCATTCTTAACTTTCACAAATTTTCAGATTTTTCTTGCATATTACATTACATAACATAAAATCTTTCTTCCCATTGTCACTCTCTCTCTCTCTTTCTATTTTATTTTTTCGAACTTTTTTGTTTTTTTTTTTTCAAACCTCTGTAACAAATCCTTACCTTAAACAGCAAATCTTGTTGCTAATTACAAATGAATTCTACAATCCCATTTCTCGACCTCAATCTATATCCTGATCCCGGTTACTCTCCTTCAACCTCCACCTTAATTACACCCAAAATTGAGCCAAAGCTTGAACCCATAGATGAACCGCTGCCGTCGCCGCCGCCATCCGCCGCTAATTCACAACCCGACCTCAAACCCTCCATTCCATCAGCGTCAACTCAGTTTCCTACTTCTTCATCTGAACCCGATTTGTGTTCTGAATTTCACCGCATTTCCGACCTCTTCCGCTCAGCTTTTGGGCAGGGCGTTCAGAGGCACGGCCAGGTCTCCATTCTCCCTGAGTCCGATCCCAATTATGGGGCTATCGTCCCAGTCGCCAATAACGAGGCCCAGCTTCCGGCTGTTGTTATTTCGCCTCGGGGGACTCGCAAGTACCCTCAACGCTCATCTGAGCTAGTCCGGGTTACGGATCTTAAAGCTGATGACCACCGTTACTTCCGGGACCTAATCAGGAGGACCCGGATGCTCTTTGACTCCCTGCGTATATTTTCTACCTCAGAGGATGATAAACGCCGTGATTTGCTGGTCCCTCAGAAGAAGACAAGAGGGGATTTGAAGGCGGCAGCACTAATGAGGGATGCGGGTTTGTGGTTGAATCGTGATAAGAGGATCTTGGGTGATATCCCTGGTATAGCGATTGGTGATGTATTCTTTTTCAGAATGGAGTTGGTTGTTGTCGGGTTGCACGGTCATCCTCAGGCCGGGATTGATTATGTCCCAGCCAATCAGAGCTCGAACAGAGAACCGATAGCCACCAGCATTATTGTTTCTGGTGGTTATGAGGATGATGAAGATGCAGGGGATGTGATCATTTATACTGGGCATGGTGGACAGGACAAACATAACAGGCAGGCAATGCACCAAAAATTGGAAAGTGGTAATTTGGCCATGGAGAGGAGCATGTATTATGGCTTGGAGGTAAGGGTCATTCGTGGTTTTAAATATGAAGGTAGTGCTAGTGGTAAAGTTTATGTTTATGATGGCTTATACAGGATAACTGACACTTGGTTTGATGTGGGGAAGTCGGGGTTTGGGGTTTACAAGTTCAAACTTGTTAGGATTGAAAATCAGGTCGAAATGGGAAGTAGCCTTATGAAGTTTGCAAGGAATCTTAGGGTTCGGCCACTGGAAGTGCGTCCTAAAGGTTACATCACACTTGATTTATCTAGAAAAAAGGAGAATGTGCCAGTGTTTTTCTTTAATGACATTGATGAGGACTATGGGCCTGTTTATCATGAGTATCTTATTACAACCATTTTCCCGTCTTATGTATATAATTATGGGAATGGGATGGGATGTGAGTGTGCTGGGGGGTGTTTGGATAATTGCTTTTGCGCAAAGAAAAATGGGGGTGAGTTTGCCTACGATTCAAATGGGATTCTTGTGAGGGGAAAGCCATTGATTTTTGAGTGTGGGCCCCATTGTCGTTGCCCTCCTAGTTGCCGTAATCGTGTTAGCCAAAAGGGAATTAAGAATCGGTTTGAAGTGTTTAGGTCTAGGGAGACAGAATGGGGAGTGAGGTCACTGGACTTGATCCAGGCTGGCTCTTTTATTTGCGAGTATGCAGGGGTTGTACTCACACGTGAGCAAGCCCAGATTTTCACAATGAATGGTGATAATTTGATTTATCCGAGTCGTTTCGGTGATAGATGGGCAGAGTGGGGGGATTTATCACAAATATTTTCTGACTATGTTTGCCCATCGTATCCACCAATTCCTCCTTTAGATATTTCCATGGATGTATCAAGAATGAGAAATGTAGCTTGTTATATGAGCCAGAGTTCAATTCCAAATGTTATGGTACAGCCTGTGCTGTACGATCACAATAATGTATCATTCCCTCACCTTATGCTGTTTGCTACAGAAAATATTCCTCCTATGAAGGAGATTAGTCTTGATTATGGGGTTGCTGCTGATGATGAATGGACGGGGAAACTTGCTATCTGTAACTAGCTAATCTTGTTGCATTAAATCAATGCTGTATGAGGCTTGGGCAGCTTATTGGAATATCATGTGCTAAGGTAAATTCATATTTATATCCTTTGATAGTTGATCACTCTAATTTTGAAATATACAAATGTGTATTTATACATATGCTATGGCATTTAGTTGGTCAATATGAACACTGTAGCTTGTTTTAATGGCTTTCTATAAACTGTTTTTTTAAATCTTCCTTTATGGTGTTGAATGTCATTTATATTGCATTTGTATGAAGTCCTTAACAATTCTTTACTGCTGAGAGTTATTTTGCCGTGACCATATTCCAAACATTTGCTGAACGATAAGGTCATATGAATCCTCTCATGATCTTCAAACGTGGTTACTTCATTGCTATATTTGTTATTTCTAAATAGACCTAGGAGACGTTTCTGGTTCAATTTTTTTCTTTGGACAAAATTATTGTGGGAAATTTTTTTCAAGTACTTACGTTGTCATTTAGATTATGCGTTCTGAATGTTCTGGACCTGGTGTGTCAATGCGATATGATCCCTGGCTGATACATTCACTTGATTGTGGTTATCTATACAGCCATTTGAATGAAACAAAATTTTTCCATTTTACATTATGGTAAACACCATAAAAATGGCTATTTAAAGACAAATATTTTTCACAAGATTGTTAAAGAACTAGCAAAGTAGTGGCAATAGGTCACCTTTTTGCTAGCCATAGTCAATTTGAAAATCGTTTCTTCACTATTGTTTATTGTATTTTGTTTGAAAACTCTTTTTTTATATACTCATTTTCAATTGCACATTCACACAATAAAATATTTTGCACATAAACATAAAACTTTCTCTACTTTTTAATTACACCTCCTAAAAATCACTATTCACATATGATGGCAGCTCAAGTTCATGTACTTTTATCATTTGCTACCCTGTTATATAACCGAGATCATGAAGCTGCAGCTAGAATTTAGTTCTTTTCTTTTGCCTCAATCATCTATTGATTTTATGATTATTCTGGGAATCACCTAGAACAGTACATTTATAGACATGACCCTATATATGTGTTTGCATACACACGCGTGGATAATTCATAACTTCACTTGACCTACAAAAAATAGTAATTACATAAGTTGTGTGATGGTAGGCCTCTCTCTCTTTTAGCAGCTTGACCTGAACTATTCATCTAAACTGAATGTTATTGAATTAAAAGAGGTTTTGACTGCGACCCTGCTTTGTTTGCAAACTTGCTGGATTTCTGATGAACTCGTTATCTGCTCTCTTCTCTTTTCTCCAATAATTTGAAAATCCCTTCTTAAAGCTTTTCAAATTCATGTGAACTGAGACCATCTGCTTCTTAATATTGTAATTTCTTAGTCTTCCCGTCTTGATTTCGGGTTGGGAGAGGGAGGATAATGCTGTATATTTGAAACAGAGCACTGTTATTCTGCTGCCTGGTGATTTCAAATTATGTCTTGTTCTTTATATTCTGTAAGAATAATCGAGGCTTGTCCATTCTGAGACTTGCGCCCTAGAAATAACGCTAGGATTTAAAATGTCGTTTGCTGATGAAGTTTCCTCGTGCAGATGTAAATGATGAAGTGTGCGGGATTCCTTTTCCGGTTGACACAGACTAAATAAATGAGCGTTAAAAAATTGCTCAGCTGCGAGTCTGCAGGATGGAATCCTTTACCATGCTTCTGAAGAAACCCTAACACCATCAAATCCAAGAATGCGAGAAGTTTCAATTACTTTTTACATGACTGTATAAATCTTGTGATTTTAGCTATATGTATATAACAGAATTAGCATTGCAAAAATTGTTGTACAAAAAATGTAGGTGCCTTGGATGATTTCCAGTTCTAAATCGTAATACCGTCATTTATGTAATTTAAGTTGCCTAGTACTAGACAATATTAAGGAAGAAAAGAAAGTAAAATTATGTTTATTATAATGTTCAGTCTATTTCTGATTTAGTATTGAGTATCAAATATGTACTAAGTTTGTTGGGAGCGGCAGCGGAAGACTAGCTAGCTGTGTTCATGCCATTGTGAACTGAAACCAAGTTTTTGAGGCTTTTGCCTGTGTGATCTTTTTGTTAACAATTCTGATCCTTCGTTTACTACTTTTTTACCCAAAAGTCAAAATAAAGGGTTACTGGTTGTTTGCTCACTTTCAAACAAAGTTATTTATTTACCATTCATTTCAATTTTGTCCGTCTACTTGAGTAAAAAAAAATCAACTTAGATGAAATTCCTACGTGGCCACTAACCGTATTAAAAGCTCATAGCATGGGCAAAACACACTCCAATAATAGCGTTTTCGCATACAATTAGAAGATCGTTCATTTTTCGAACTCCATCGAATTTTTAATTTTTCCCAAATTTTCACAGCAAAATCCTAATCGACTTCTTCCCCCGAAGTGTTTTCCATCTCAAATCAAGAAACGCCGTCTGCTTCCAAACCAATATTCCCAAAATCCAAATCACCCCCAATTGAAACCAGCGTTGTAGAAAAATAAAAAAATTTCCTTCATCATGGAAAATTTTCCATTGGCATCTCGGAATTCCGAACGAGTTTTAATGTGGTTAGAGAGCTGCCATAAAGTCTTCATGGCGGAGAAACTATGGATGGCTAGATGCTTGCAACTATTTTTCTTGGAATGACCCACCCGTTCATCCATGCTACAAGAATGTAATAAATGGCCTAATCTGCAGGTCGAAGGATATGCAGCAGAGGGAGTGTAGGATGAGCTGATTGATGAAGCTATATCAAGTGGGATTGGGCTTGATGCTGATTTGTAACATCATCGGTCTTTTATTGTTTAATGGGTTTGGCTACTGATCGACGTAAAGACTATGTCACGACTTTATGTCTTTTATTTGGTAGGATGGTGTTTGTGATTGGAAATGTAGAAAAAAAGTAATAGGTTGGTGTGGTGTTTTGAAAGTGTAGTTGGTAGATTGTTATTGGTGTTTGGTAGTTGTATGTTGGTGATGTAGTAATGTCGATCGTGTTGTGTAAGTGTTGATGGTTGTAGAATCATCAAAGGAAACAGATGCTTTCCAGTTTTTAATTAAATGGGGATTCTATACTAATTAACTCAACTCTAAGATACCTTGTGCTATGGCTTTTGTGCAATTTGAAATTATTCAGCTATTGGGAGATCATGGCAGGGTACTATGCCATTAAACATTTGCTTGTGGCATTCAATTTATGTTAAATGTGAGAAATATAGGGCAATTTGTTGTGTAAATGGAAACGTTATGGAAGACTGACTATACACACCACATCTCAGCATAATTGTCTTCAGATTTTGGATTTCCATGACGTCTATAGTTCCTTTAGGCAAGGAGCTTTGCAAAAAAGTTGTGGAAAAAATAAAAGCAGTTATTCTCTACGTGTTCTTATATTTCGATAATATTCCATAATTACATTATTTTCAAAATTGTCAAATACGTTTTTCTCATTATATGCAATCAAATTATCATTCAAGTACTGATTTTCGATTTGATTACGCTGTCGATTCTTGACTTTTAATGGCCAAAAATCCTCTCTCAATTGTAGCAGTACCCATAGAAAGAATTAATACCAATATCACAAACTTGTAGAATAATGGATACAGTTCATATTTATTTTTCGCAATCAACTTCAATGCAAGAATACTAAACCTTGTAATCTTCCAAACCCTTTGCTAGTGCGCATCTCAAGAATATATATATCGAGTTGATCATCAAGTTTTGAGATATTCATTGCGTCAAAATCTACCATATAATATTCATATAGTCGAAACAATTTGTTTTTGTCAAAAGTAGTAAATGAATTGTTTGGCAATAAACACAATACCAACGAGTAAGTCATTATTTACCTCAGAACGACCATTTAGCTCTTAAAGTTGCATATCAACGATTGCATAAAATATTTCAACATGGAAGTGATGCAAATTTGTCACTGTGTCATGCTATGAATGAGTTAGAGTTTTGAACATATAATCCATATTAGGAACATTGATCTCGTGAGCTTTATAGAATGAACAAACTATTCCAAAAAAAAAAGAAAACAAAGGAAATTCTATCCATTATCCCTTATGGTTTGGAGCTATACTTTACATAATTTCACCAATCTCATAGCATTGACAATATCTTGATATTTCCTTTGTAATACTTTAGACAATTCATTTTAAATTTCTAATTTCTTTTTTCATGAGATATAGATTAAATGCAAATTCAAATTTTAACATCGACTCCAATAAAATACATGCATGACCTCTTGTTTTGGAACTTTAGTATCAGTAACAATGATCTCAACAACATCAATTGTGGTTGAAAACTCAATCAAGTCAATTAAACAACTGTAGTGAGAGCCCCCAACGTGTTTCACCAGTAGTTTCTTGATTAAAACCCAGTCCGTTTGATATTTCACCAATATTGAGTGCTTCAAGAATTTTGAGTCTTTGTTTATCTTGGAGAAGATCACACCGGTTAGTTGATTCTCCAACAACATTCACCAATATGTGCATTGAAGTAAATCATTGGATCTTTCTCTACCATATCTACAAGAGCTAGTTAAAGTTGATGAGGAAATCAATGAATGTAGTAAGCACTTGAATTTTCTTTCAAAATAAATGCTTTGAGACCATTATATTCACATGGCAAATTACTAACTCCATCATATCATTGATCTCTCAAATTAGATATACTTAAGCTATGCTTGGAGAATAATTGACCAATTTCAGCCTTAAGTGAGACATATGTCGTACTTGAAACATGTGTGATACCAATAAAATATTCCAATACATTCCAATTCTTCACATGATGAAAAACAACTAACATTTGCTCATTCACTAAAATGTTACGGGATTAATCAATTAGAATAGAAAACAAGCCATCACCAGTATATTTGAACTCGTGGTAATGTGAACTTGAGGTTTTCAGGCGCATTTGTCAAAGCAATAGCCTTAATCGTAGCATTATGATCACAAAACCAATGAAATAATTCAAGAAAGTTCCATTGATTGTTTGAATATTCAGATTCATCATGTCCACGAAAGGTCATTCTTTGTCGTATAAGAAATAGAACACAATTTATTGATGCATTTAAATGAATTCAATACTCATTTCAAACTTGATGCGATTGTTTAAAAAGACATGATCGAATGCTGTGTTCTTGATTCATGAATGATTCATACTTGACCCAAGTCTAATTGTGTATACTACTTGATTTTGCAACGTGTTTTTTAATATTTTCTTTCTTTTTCCAATTTGAGAACCCGAAATTAACAAATAAACCACTAATTGAATTGAAAAAATAACTGTAGAAGCAAAATATAGTATCTTTGGCTATAATGTATCCCAACCTACCAGGATGCTGATATACCACGAAATAAAATGCCCGTCTTTATTGCCCATTTTGGCCGACAAGGACCCCTTTGCACCTATAAAGCCTCTCTTACTTAATATTTTTGAGCCGTTTCCTTTATAATTTATTAGCCAATTTCATTATTTATAATTAATTTAGAATAGTCTAAAAAATTATAGTGAACAAATGTTTATGACTTTAACGAAGCAGGTGAAGTCTACATGACATGCCAAATATTTATCTATCAATCTGTCCCCGATTTTTGTACCTCCAACATGGCCAACAAATCCCAATGCCTCTCGTGTCCATGTAAGCAAATTTATGCACAATAGGACAAACCGATAGTCATACGTGGCCTTCCTCGATGGCAGTGGAGTTGGCCGCGTACACTTGGACGGTCAATTCAGTTGATGACGTAAGTGTTTGAGTGTGGGAGATGCTTTAAATACGAGCCTTTTATATAAAAAGAGGTTCAACTTTGGGAGATTTAAGTGACAGATGTAGATAGGAAAGTTATATTTGGAGAGTAGAGTCTAAACTTACATTACCTTTGATATGACATAATGTTTGAGTTTTTATAATAGAAGATGATGAATAAGAACCATTAGATGGAGAAACACGTGGCCTCATTGGACAGCTAAAACCACTTCACATGTATCAATCAATCATATGCATTTAATGTTAACACCATTTTGCTATCGTAAGCCTGTCATTCATGGTGTAGACTCGACCTGTTCGATTAGGTGAATCAACTATGGTAATGAATTGTTACATCAATCACTTACCAAATATTATGGAAGATCTTCCAATAAGCCCTTAACAACTTCACTCCTCCAATGGGGGTCCAGTTCCTACAATTGGGTTCGGCCTCCAGCGTGTGGGTTCGACCTTTCATTAAGGCGATGTCCTTGCGTTGAGGGCAAGTTGTTACTTGAATTGAAACTTATGATAAGGCTGTAATTCATTGAAGTGATGCCCTTGAGTTCAAGGTGAGTCGTTACTTGAAGTGAAGCCTGTGATAAGGCTGAAGTTCATTGAGGCGAAGCCCTTGCATTGAGGACGAGCCTCTTACTTAAAGTAAAGCCTGCGATAAGACTGAAATTCATTGAGGTTGTGCCCTTATGTTGAGGGCGAGCCTGTTACTTGAAGTGAAGCTTGTGATAAGGTTGAAATTAATTGAAGATGTGCCATTTTGTTGAGGGTGAGCCTGTTACTTAAAGTGAAGCTTGTAATAAGATTGGAATTCATTGAGGCGGTGCCCTTATGTTAAGGGCGAGCATGTTACTTGAAGTGAAGCCTATGATAAAGCTAAAATTCATTAATGCGACGCCTTTGTGTTGATGACGAGCCTATTACTTGAGGTGAAGCCTGTGATAGGACTAAAATTCATTGAGGCGATGCCCTTGCATTGAGGACGAGCCTGTTGCTTGAAATGAAACCTATGATAAGACTTTGGTGATATGACATTGATAGGACGTCTGCAGTAAAAAAAATCTCATTTTCCAAGATATGCCAGTGAGGCGTTTACGTGTTCTAATACACATATTACGTGGGTATTAAATGCACAATGATGATTTCTCTTACAACTGTCTGAGGAGATGCGTCTTACGCGCGCTTGACTTACACGAATGAATTTGTACCTTTGATTAGAATTTTAACAAGCACCCTTTTACCTACAATGATTCAGATGAAGAGGACAACTATATGTTCAAGATTAAATGGGGTTTTGATCGAACAGCTATGGTTCGACCTCTCTGCCTATAAAAGGGGGCCTTCACGCATTGTTAATTTTTTCACTTTGCGAAAAAATCTTTGAAAAAGTAAAACTTCTCTTACGTGTTCTCGACAGTATTGAACTTCGTCTCATCGAGTAATCAAACTCCTTTCCTCTGGCCGACTTGCTTAATATTTGTATAAATCGTAGATTGATTTGTTTGGATTTTTGTTTTTCCAAAATTGTAAAATGGCCTCTTCTTCGAAAAAGAAGAATGAAAGGAGGGCTTCTAGCCGATTTGACATGGCCATGATATGTGCCGAGGTTGATGTACCACCATTGATCTTTACTGAGAGAAGTATGGAGGCAATAGGGGTCCTTATAGTACCTGGAGATGTAGAAGGGTCCAATTGACTCTAGCATTAGGTGATAAGGCCTATTTGTGGCCAACTTGTATGAAGGAGAATGAGCTGGTGTCTTTTACGAAGCTTTTTAGGCTCTTACATAATATAGGAATGCTTGTGTTGACCTATGACGAGCGAGCCTATTTTTCTAAGAAAGGTTGTGTTGCCATTAGCGAGGCAATTTTTGTGCCGGAATGAGGTTGCCTTTGCACCCCTTCTTTAGATACATACTTAGGCGGTATAACCTTGCCTCCACACAGATTCTTCTAAATGCATGGAGCTAATTAACAACGGATTTTCTTCTCTGGAAGGAGGTCATCCTTGGCAATGATATGCCCCCTCAAGTTTCTCAAAGCCTTTTTCAACCCCAAGCCTCTAGCGGGAGAAGGGGGAAAGACTTTAAGGTGTTGTATTGTATGAACCCTTGGGTCTCTATTCGCCCTTCATATGGGGCACTTCGATCTTTATTAAGAATTGGAAGTTATCTTGTTGCTGGGTGAAGGGTCGTTGACATAGTATCGCAAGTATAGTGGGTTCTTGTTATCAAGAGTTTCATTTTGTCACTTTCTACTTAGACATTTTCCTTTTGTTAACTTGGTTTTTATGCAGTTGTAGTCAACCGATTCAAGCTTGAGTCGGAAGAGTGGACAATAGTTCGAGCCATATACCAACTCCTTATTAAGAAAAGGTTCTTCATGTTCATAATCGTGAAACGGTTCCTCTTTGTTACACATTTGCTGATGGTTTCGAAATTTGTAGACCAACATGAGAAGAACAAATATGTCAAGCCTAACGTGTTCTTCATGAGGTGACTGGGTGAAGCCAAGAAAAATAACCCCCTCAGCACCAACACCTCCTCCTACAAGCACCAACAAAATGAACTGTCTCGTCTATCAAAGTTGAACCCCCTTCTTCCCCTAGAGAAGAAGGAAAAGGAGAAGGTGAAGCCTCAGGGGTAGAGTCCCCAAAAGAGGAGGATAGTGATCTCAAGAAATACTGAGCTTCCACTATCTCCAAAACGACAGACTACCAAGCATCCACTACTGCTAAAACGACATACTACTATTGGTTAGTCGATGAATAAGCCCATTTCAGCAGACCCCTCACGAAACAACTGAGCATGATGACCTCGATTTATACTAGAGGAAAGTCGCATATGATGAAGTCTTGAAGAGGATTGCTCAACTGCATCCCCAGGTCGACTTGTTTCAATAAGGGATGAATTTCTCCCATAAGAACCTGGTTAAAGATTTAGAGGAAAGCCAGCAGTAGCCTTAGTAGGATGACGCCACTTCTTAGGATTTAGGCATTTTTGTTTTCTGTTTGTATTATGTAATTTTTGAGGCTTTTGCCTTCTCCTTTGTAACAATTTACCTAATGAACGAATTTTTTGTTTCATTGTTATGTTGCTACACTTTTCCTTCAATTTGTACAAGTGTTGATGCTTCGACGAATAATACAAACCAATATCAACACTCAATGTTGAGCTAAGCTCTACCTGGGATAAATGGACTATAGAATAGGCAGACTTTCCATGTCAGATTTCATTCTGAACTGGTAGCTTCGCCTAGTAACATTCATTCTAAGAAAATTCTTGAACTAATTTCTACGTGTGAAAGGCTCGTCCATGGAGTGTAATCTAACCTTTCAAACATTAATAAGAGGTTGAAGGCCTACATGGGTTCGATGTTAGCACCGTTCAACTCGTGAGAGATTGGCGTAAATAGTTTCATACTAGGTGTTTCCCTTGTTAAAAACCTTCATAGTTTCTCAGCAAAGGGAGATAGCTCTTCCACACAGAGAATCCCTTCATGGTATTTGAACCCTCCAAGGAAGGGGTTAGATTACAGTATGCATATTAATTTCTAAAATTCATTGATATTAATGAAATAACTACATGGGTTATGAAAAAGCATCCAACTAAGGTGATGAACCTTGCTTATGGATAATACATTCTCAAATGCTCGATATTCCATGAATGAGGATGTGCCTTTTCATCCAGGTTTGCAATTTTGTACGTGCCAGATCTTATTTCCTCAGAAATTTGATAGGGGCAATCTCAATTGGGGCCAATAGTTCCTATGTCGAGCTCCTTTGAAGAGAGAGACCCTTCTTACTACAACACCGCCTCTGTGAAATGACTTTTTCTTTACCTTCACATTATAATACCGGGCCATTTTTCTCTAATACGAGGTAAGTTTCACTTGGGAGCCATTTCTTATTTCTTCAAGAAAACCGAGCTCGTACCTCATCAACTTATCATTGGATATTTCATTGAAGTATAGGCGATGAGGTGAAGGCAATCCTACCACTACTGGACTCATAGCCTCTGCCCTATATGCCTTTGAAAATAGGGTTTCACCAATAGAGGTTCGGCCTGTGGTGTGAATTGTCTATAGTATTTGGGAAAGTTCATCAACCCAAGCTCCCTTTGATGCATCAAGCTTCATTTTCAGGGTATAATTAATGGTTTTGTTGACAGCTTCTACCTGACCATTTGCTTGAGGGAGATGCGGGGTTGAGAAGTGCTTTTTGATCCCTTTTCTCCCGAGTTTGTGAGCTTCTTTTTAATCCTCAGGTAGAGTCTGATCCTTGAAGAAGCTTATGAGTGGTTGCATCTAAGGTGGGGTCCCTATATCCACATTACTTCTTCTCCTCTTGCAATGGAAGACCTGGAAATATGGAAATATGGTATGAGTTTTCTAGAGACTACTACAAGGAAAAACACGAGCCTCTCCATGTCAAAATAGCGAGTTTTTGCAGACAATGAGACTTTGCTTACGTAATAGACAGGCAATTGAAGATTGTCCTCTTCTCTTATCCGGTAGGAATTCACAAAATTTTATATTAAACATGCTTTGATATGATTAATAAAGCCAAATGCATCCTGGTTATGCAACTAGTTAATTAGTTAAATTATAAATCAGCTACAAAAATCGAGATTTGAAGTGTAGAAAGGGTTTATTATTATATATTGGAAGTTTGAGTGGTTGGCCTTGATATAATCCCTAATTTTAATGGCTATCCTAAAACACATATATCCTTAAATTTAGCAAAGAGATGAATATGTGAATCACAAATTTAGGCTACCTGTAATTGAAGGCTGATTTTTTACATACCCACCCTCCCAAAATGAGAGCCTCACATTCTATTATGTTTCATCCATCCATCCATTTCAATGACCTAATTCCATCAAGAGGAAGAGGGTGCTGCAACTGCAGGTGGTTTCAGGGTGGAGTTGGTGGCAGGCTGTCGTTGATGGTGGTTATTGATGGCAATGGAAGGTCGGGATGCGCCAGCACGTAAGGTGATGGTGGTTGTGGACCCAACTCGTGAATCAGCAGCTGCTCTTCAATACACCCTCTCACATGCATTGATAGAAAAAGACACCCTAATTCTATTCCATGTTGAAAACAGCAATGCATGGAAAAGTCCCTTTGGTTCATTTTTCAGAAAACCCTCGGTGCAGTCGGCTGGCTCGGCTAGCACTGTCGCCTCCTCATCATCCACGGAAGCTAGCGGAGGAGTTATGGACTTTCTTGAAACAACGAAGCATGCTTGTGAAATTGCTCATCCAAAGTTAAAGATTCTTGTAGAGCAAGCAGACATGGTGGATGGAAAGGACAAGGCTTCCATAATTCTTGCCCAAACCATAGCTCAAAAAATTGATCTTCTTGTTATTGGGCAGCGGAGGAGTCTATCTAATGCAATATTAGGGTGAGTTCTGAATTTCATATTTTACTATGATGTATGAAGATGCAAACATTTTTTTTCCAAAAGCTATAGGTGATACGAGGAGAACAGTCAAGCCATATATCACCCATAATTAGCTCGGAATCCACCCTAAGAACTATTCAGTTCTGCCTTACGTCGAAGAGCCCCTTATGAAATAGTTCCACCATCATATTCATGTGTTGCTAAGCATCATCTTCAATTTGCATGCATAACAATAAAATTAGCGTGATGTTTTATGAAATGAATTTTCCACGCTTGCAAAATCTCCGTCATCTAAAGAGAGTCAGAGGGTTCAATTTTTAATACAGAAATAACATTATAACGCGCTTTGAACTATTGTCAATTACTAAATAAATGTGTGACAACATTTTCTTGCAACAAACATTTTTAACATGGATTTGACAGAGATATATTTTAAGATTCTCTGTCATTTTATTCTGCTAGCCATCATTCCTTCTTTTGGATTATCCTTAACTAGTTTTATCCATTATTCTTTCAAATTTTTATAGTAAAACTTGTATGATTTCCTCAGACATTTTCAAACATTCATCAAATTTGATGAAATAGAAAGAAATAAACTTTATAGCATCTTATGTAGGAAAATTGGATAGAATTGTTTATTATAATATCTAGTCATGTTCAATATTATATACCACACATTCAATTCATGTATCTACTCACATTCTACCTCTTACCTCTACCTCTATATCTAACTCTGCGACCCCCACCAAAGACCTGAGCCTCTATATGTTACTCCAAATATTGACCAGCTCGGCCCACGAAAACCTGGAAACCATAAGTTAAAAGAGTGTAAAAGCAATTGTTTTTACTTCTTTTTTTGGTGTCTTTCAATATAAATCTCATAAATATTGTTGGATTTGTGTAATTGAGCAGGCCTAAACGAGGATCACTAAGAGGGCTAGATACAGCAGAATATTTGATTGAGAACAGCAAATGCACCTGTGTTGCAGTGCAGAAGAAGGGTCCAAATGCTGGATATCTTCTTAACACTAAAACACACAGAAACTTCTGGCTATTAGCGTAGGCACCACCACGTGGATCCTATCAACTCGTTCCATTTGTATATCACTCGTTTCTTACCGACTTTGCAGTTGTTTTTTTTTTTCCCCCACCAAAATATGTTTACTCGTTTCTCAGTTCTAATGTTGCAATATAGCTTGGTTTGTTTCTGCAATATTTGGGGGAAAGATGTTAGCTGATCTACTAGAATAAGTCAATAATATGATTTTCATTAAGGTGAATATCTTTTCAACTATAATCCCAATGTTTTAAAAATTGGTACAGATATTGACCCAGAAATACAAAGGTAGAGGATCAAAGAGTCAAGACGTAGAAAATAGATAATAAAAAAAGATTCGAGATGAATCAACAAGTATTACTTGTGTTTCACAGTTTCTTATTTTGTCGATTTTTACACATAACTACACCAGTTCCTTCGGTCAAACTGGCCATTTACGTCTGGTTTTGATGCATTGATAATCCATCAAAACCATGCCAGGGAATCTAGAGGATTTTCCTGGCTATCCATGAAAATTCCAAGTTAATTACATTGAAGACAAATTTGAAATAAATAAATTAATCTCCTCTCCAATCTCTTAAACTATTAAAAGAAATCATTCAACATAGTTTTCTCGCATAGGCCTTTGATTGATGAAAATATGGTACGCATGTGAGCAAGACAAAATTTATAAGAAATAAATTAATCCCCTCTATCAATTTAAAATTTTAGATAAGGCGATTCAACAATTTACAATGAGTAAAATTTGATCCAGTTCGCTATTCTCTCTGTCGTAAACAACTTTCTACCCTCTGTATTCTGAAAACCCAGTCCCGAAGTGAAAAATAAAACCCACAACTCTACAAATACTATGTTTCAGAAGCATAATGGTACATGAAACTGGAGATTCAAAGTTCGTCATGCATAGGTTGTTCTAATGGTACATCCATATGAGGAATTACATTCTCGTGAACTGGAGCAACATTAATACCATCTCGGCCAGCTATAGGTATGACGATCCCTTCTTGTCCTGCCATTCCAGCCTTCACAGCTGCCATAATCTTACTCTGCAACTTGAGTATCCCAATGCGCTTTGAAACAACATAAAGTACGGCCAATGAGAAAACAAGAAATCCAACAATAATTATCAACCTGCCAAAAAAAAAAAAAAAAAA
>CAIGRB010033274.1:25523-42865 GCA_903798255.1 Fraxinus quadrangulata | reverse complement strand
CCCAAGTTTTCTTTATTTCTTCTAGTTTAGACTCTATAGGAGATTCATTCAAAGCTTTAGTTCTATCACTGCCCCCGCCCCTATTAGTGAGTATATTGAAAATGGAGATTTTCGTTGGGCCTTTCTGTAACGACCCGAGCCTCGTTCCCAAGACGTTATGTCATACGTACTTTTCATTTTGGGAGATCATCTGCCATCTTAATCCTTCACAGATTTATATTGCATTCCACAAAATTTGAACCCAAGACTTCTATCTTATGAGAGATTTAAGCCAAATCCTGGCACAAATTGGGCAAGTGAAGCGCACTATTACTCTGAAAAACTCATAGGGAAAGCAATAGAAG
Organism: Fraxinus quadrangulata; assembly: GCA_903798255.1. Taxonomy (NCBI): domain Eukaryota; kingdom Viridiplantae; phylum Streptophyta; class Magnoliopsida; order Lamiales; family Oleaceae; genus Fraxinus; species Fraxinus quadrangulata. The sequence continues at coordinate 42,521 of CAIGRB010033274.1, read as the reverse complement.
TGCAAGCTAACTAATGGCAAGGGCCCAAAATAAAGAGTTTTGAAGTTGCTCAATTAGTACTAGAATTCAACTTAAATCTATCATAAGACATAAGACAGAGATCTTGGATTCGAATCCTGATGGACACGATAGAAAGTCGTGAGGAATTAAGAGGGCAAATACCCTCTCAAAACGAACAATACATAAAATATAATGATTTAGGCACAATGTTCGAGTCATTATAGGCTCTTCATTGCCTCAATTTCAAGCATAAATTTAGTGAACGATAAGTTAAGTGGGTTGAGTTTCTTCAAGAGTTCACCTATGTCCTCCACCATCGAGTCGGAGTCGAAAACAAAGCGACGACGCTCTTAATCATCACTATGGTACATAATTATGAGAAATATTGTGATGGAATGTAAATGCTTGAAGGACGATTATTTCAATTTTCCCAACTTTGACATTATCTTTCAGGAACTCGTAGCTAATCCCTCCCTAACCATGTTGCTTACTTGCTTAAAGATGGTTATCCTTTTAAAGGAACTAAATTGTGTCTCCATCGTACCTTGCTTCGTAACTTCCTTGTTTGGAAACTATAAACATAGGTCTAGTTTCTTATTGTGATAGAGAAAATTTTCGCCTTAGTCGAGGGTAGATTTTATTGGCCTTCTCTCAAGAAGGATGTTGCACGCATTCTTTCTTCGTGTTGCCTGTATTAGTTAGGTAAAGCACAACGTCAAAAACCTAGGATGTATACTCCTCTCCCCATTCCTCGTACTCCCTGGTATGACCTTAGCATATATTTTGTTCTCAAGTTGCCTAAATGTGCTAGAGTTCATGATTCTATTCTAGTAATTGTGGATAGGTTCTCTAAGATGACCTATTTCATTCCCTATTCCTAGTCTACTCACACGTCCTATGCTGCCGAGTTATTCTTCAAAGAAGTTTTTTGCCTACAATGGCTCCCAATCACTATTGTGTTTCATCATGATAATAAGTTTGTTAATTACTTTTAAAAAGTACTGTGTAAATTGTTTAGGATGACACCTAATTTTTCTTCTGCATTCTACCCCAGACCGATGGTCAAACTAAAGTGGTGAACCATAGTTTTGATATCCTACTTCGTTTCTTACTAGGGGATAAACCAAATAATTGGGATCTTGTGTAACGTACTGTTGAGTTCCCATGTAAGAATTATGTCAATAGGCCATAATAGCCCATTCGAGGTCGTCCAGAATTCTTCCTACATTAACCACTAAATCTTTTTCCTTAGCTTACTAATTTTCGTCTAGCTGTCTCTACTCAAGCTTTTGCTTATAGCATTCACGACTTGTATGATATGATCAAATGTAAAATTACTTTTAAGTAATGACCACTATAAACCTGCAATTGATACACATTATAGGGGCAAAGAGTTTAATGTTGACAATTTTGTCATGATGCTATACGGTTTACACCCGCACATTTTCCAAAACATGATACAAAAAAGCTCCATGCTAGATCATTTGGGCCTTTTCCCATTATTAAAAAGTTAGGAACTAATGCTTATCTTCTTGATTTGCTAATGCACTTAAATTTCAGTCTTATTTTTAGATTTATATCCTTAACGAGGCATGTACGAGCCTCCAATTTTAGAGTCTAATATTTATGTAAGATGACTCCTTGCCCGCCCCTTAGGCCCATGTGACCATATTTGCTTTAAGATATCATCGATGAGGTGCTCGATAATTAGATTATTGCTTCCCAAGATGGTGATTTTCAAAGGTTTTTGGTGCATTGGAAGGGTTGTCCACCTCGCGATGCTACTTAGATTATTGAAGATAAGTTCGGTTAGTTTGATATAAAGTTTTTGGACACCTACCTAGATTATACATCGCCAGAGTCGAGTTCTTTTCAATCGAGCAGGAATGATGCAACATGGAAATTTTATTCTGGGAGTAAGAAAAATTAAATCAATTAAATTTGAAGTTATGTTCCTTATTTTCTGTTGATGAGTTTTTAAAACAATTTAGTTTGTTTCCTTATAGAGAAACCCTAGTTTTCCTTATCTCTTAGTTTGTTTCCTTATAGAAAAAACCCTAGTTTTCCTTATTTCTTCTAGTTTAGACTCTATATAGAGAGGCTCTTTATTTTGTAATAGAACAGCTTCAATATTGAATAAAAATACAAAACTTCTCCCCTCAAATTCTCTCTCTTTTCTCTTTTCTTTCTTTCTCACTTTCCCCTCTTCTTTAATTGTTGAATTGATTAATCAGATTGTGTTCGTAGTCATCTACGTTACACTACTATTTCCATACCAATGTTGGAACTAGAACATCAAACACTTTGTATGTCTGTGCTACAGGTCCATGCACTACAACACCACCAAGTGATGTCAGAACCAGAAATGGTTCCCACACACTATAGCACTTAGTTCTTATACTCAGTCTCATTATATAGTTCTAATGACATTCTATCACAAATCCATAACCCATTTTGCTGACACAAAAAAAGGCTTGAAAAAATTAGATTGAAAGAGAAGATTTTCAAATTCTATTCAGCTTCAGAAGGACCCCTTGAATAGAGTGATGCAATTGACTGATGTCATGCCTTAGCAATACTAGGAAATATTCACAGAATTTTCCCTTGTACATTTCTGAAAAAGGAAAACTGATATAGTAGACAAAAGAGAGGGGAGTTGAAAAGCAGCTATTGCAGGAGTTTGATTCATTAAAAAGGTGATGAAAATGAGACGTCTAAGGGAATGTAATCCTTTCTTTCTCTTTTTTCAAAAATACCGAGTTCAATCAAATTGAACAGGTTTGACAACTGCATAACATTATAGGTTCCTGCTTCAGCTAAATTATTTGGATTGTCTTGCCGCAACTAAACTTCTCCTCTTATGTTTATCATTAATATAGTTATGCAATAGCAATCATAATGCACTTGTTAGTTGTCTCACAAGTAAAAGAGTCTAGCCTTTGTAATTACATTGGAATTCATAGGATGCTTACTGTATGATTATGGGTTAAGACATCTAGATCTTGGAATCATCTAGGAACATTAAGTTTTCCATCATTTTTGTGGATAATATAAAAGTAGCCATGTAGATTTAAAGTCTGACAAGAAATCAGGATAATACACTGCCACCTCAGCATTGGCATCTGAATAATAGGCTCTCATCATTTATCTAGGTTGCCGAAGGACGAAAGCTTTGCAATTTCACTACCCTGGTTATAAATTATGTCTCCATTATGATAGCATTAGTACAATACATCTTCTCTTCTCTTCTTTTCTTTCTTTTTTTTTTTTTTTTGGGGCATTGGTTAGTGTGTCGAGAAATAATTAAGAAACTAACTTAAGTGGTTTTCTTTTACTGCTAGTGCCTCTGTCTGGTAAGTGGGTAATAACAAAAATCTTTCTAAAGGAAGAACATGTCCATGAGGCCACATAATAAGTACCATAAGATATTCTTACAGTAAGGGCTTTAATTATTAGAAACAACTGGATGAGCAGTATGCCTTTTTGTTAGTAATAAATGAACTTACCAAATGTCATGAGTGTGCTTGCACTCCTTTCAACCTCCTATTGATACACAGCCCAGAAAAAACTGGATCAGATACCACAAAAGATAACCTAAAATGCCTTGGACAGAAAAATATGAGTAATGACCTGAACCATGAGCTGCCGAGAACGCCTAAGGCTCTCTGTGATGCTTTCAGCTGCAGAGGTCATTCCAGTTTTTGTTCTGAGAAACAATAATAAGAATTTCGATTCATCACGCATGATTCAACGTTCATACTCTACGAAATACATTAATTCTTTCAAGACCATAATGGATAGCCAATATACATACTGTAGATTGCGCCTGCGATTGGTAGACTCTTCTCCACCTCCCAAAAGCAGCTCTCTCTGTAAACAGAAAATACAGTGTTACAATTGAGTACTTGATAACAATTTGCGTCAATTAATTTCTTTTCTTTTTAAAAAATAAAATGTAACTTATCAGGAAAATAGCAATGCCTAAGACTTCAATTCGAAGATAACCAAAAAGAAATGTTGCAATGATTTCTCTACCAGCTGACTTGATTCAAGGTATACATGGGGCCAGGACAAAACTCCACATGTACATAGAAAAAGAACAAAAAGCTTGCAAATTACCTCCTTTTGAGCAGATTTCTTCATGTTTGTCTTTGCTTGCAAATTAGCATTCCTTAGGCCTATCCGCAGACTAAAAATTCAAACAGAAATTGAGTAAATAAGTTATACAGTGGAATTTAAAGTATCAATCATAAATGCAGAAACAAACACGTGTTCATATTTGGCTCTTTATTTGACATGCAGCATATGGTCAAATAGTAAAGAAGATAAAGGCAACTGCGAGAGGAATGCTATGGCATGTATCCCGGTTAAAAGAAAGTTTTTTACCCAATCAATCCAAGTTCATTATTTGGCTCTCTGATTAGGCTAAACTGCGGGACAGTAAAGTAGAAACTTAATTTAGAAAAATTACATGAAAACGTGGATTTCCGTTCTCAGGTTTGATTCCAAGCTACATAAAAACAATACTGTATCTTTTCCGTACTTGAACAGTCTAAAGCAGGATACAAAGATGTTTCATCCTACTCATTTTCCTTGTCTTTCCTCCTCAACTTCTCATTGAACATATCCTATGTAGAATCTTATACACACATACACACAATACAGATGCCCATGATGGGAAAAAATGAAATTGCAAGGAGAATTGATATCAGTTGATATTATTTATTCTCATTAAACAGCATAGAAGGAGAGTTGCACCAAGAATAATTTGCCAATTTGGTTGCAGAAGATTTGTTGAGAACAAAGTTGAGTATATTGTCGTTGATTCCCATTGAGCTTTTTTACACGTTCCTCAAAATTAAAGATTCCAAAAGGAACACAATAGAAACGTGATGTTACAAGACGGTAGAAAAGGCATTTTTTTTTTCGGTGTTTCTCTACTTGTGGAAGGGTGGGTTGTACAATATGAGACAACAACAGAATCATACAACCAGCTTAACACTCTCATACCATCAAATCCTATAAAGTCAATTACACACTCTCTTAAACATATTCATTTGAACGTGAAACTAATATTTTCCACCGGGCTTGTTTATTCTGTGCAAACACCCAAGCTTGAGCCCTTCAACACCATCAAAATGAACACATTATTAAAACAAATACACACATTCCATAAGCATATATTTGAATAAATAATGTAATTTATCGTTTTCCTAGTATCATAACCCAATTAACAGAAGCATTTGAAATTCTGCCACACTCTATATGAACATATATACGAATTCAACATACAAAAAAAATTACATACAATAATTTTTCCAAGCAAAATTTGACATTTTTTTAAACAGAAGCAACATAAAGACATAATTCACACACAAATACACGTGAATAAGCATACAATTAGAAGCATATAAATTTGTTCAATTGCATAAAAAACAGGTCCAAATATCAATGCACGTAGATGTGAACAACAATTCAATTATAAACTGGAAACATCAAATTAAAATCAAATAAAAAGAAAAAGACAGATTTGTGGGCACCTTTGGATTTGATTTTTCCAAGATTGAGCCAAATCTTGAGCCTTTTCAACATAATCAACGGAGGGAAGTTGTGGGGACAGGAGATCAAGCTTGAACTGGAGTGATTGGAGCATATTCAAACCATCCTGAGCCAATCCATTTAATCTTGGCAGCGAATCTTTCTTCTCTTCTTCAATATCAATTCCTTCTGTAATTCTTGTTTTTTTCCCATATTCTTGGATGGAATCAACGTATTTGATTGTTTGGCTGTATGTTTCTTGGAAATCCTTCTTGACTTTCTCCACTTCTTCTACCACCTGATCCATGTCTATGCGCTGTTGGGGAATATGTAGAATTTTTGGGCAATCTATGGTTTAATTCTTGGGCGATCTATGTGCTCTTTGTTTTACAGAGGAGGTCCTCAGCTTTTAATACATATTTCACTTTGATTCCAAAATTTCGAAAAAGACCATTTGAATTCACAACTATACTTCAAATCACTACCTAGGATCCAACTTATAACGTTATTTTAATTTAAATTAAATTGAAAAGACACAAATAAGCAGAGGAAGAAAAGGAAATGGAAACTGTGATACGAGTGTAATCTAGTCAAACTAATAAGAGCCCGTTTGTTTTGGCATTTCATGCTTTCATCCAGTACAACCACGCCTCTATCTTTTAGCCAATTTACTTAAATGTAATTTCTTTCCTTTGGGTTTTAGTAGAAGTTGTAGATTTTTCTACAATCTATCCCAAAAATCAATAGATATTTTCCAACAATCTACCTTAATCTTCCGTTCCATTTCAGAAGGCTGGTCCGTCATGAAAGCTCTTCCTGAAGAAAGAGTTGTGACAAATAAGTAAGTTATGGATGACACTCTTATTACTGTTCATTTTTTCATCCTCAAAATGTTGTCATTTTTACTTCAATTTAAAAAAAAAAAAAAACAAAAACGACGTCATTTTAGATGCATTATATAAAGGGAAAAAATCATTTTCCCTAACATTTTTTGAATACAAATTAGTAAATTCAACCATGTAATTAGATGACTTCTTCATAAACTATCCAGCATGTCATAAATTTAGTAACCGACGCAAATGGACTAATCGTCTGCGATGTAAACATAGGCAATAATAAAATTGCTGACCTTGTCTTCGTATTCTTTTTAGTTTTAGGTGGGTAAGACACTGTCTTGTTATTCATCTACAAAAAATAAATTATTTTTATCAAGATAAACATTAGTTTCTAGAAATGCATTTTGATGAAGAAAGATTAATATGTAATGTCACTAAAATGTAACAAACGCAGCATGAAGAGGAAGGAATTAACCTACTTGTGGCTTGTGATCAACAGATAAGTGTGTGAAAATGTGTGATAGGCAAAAATTGTTTACACATAACAAACACAACCAAATACTTGAAGGTGAGACACGCAGGTTTTCTCTCTTTTAAGACTTCCAATGATGATTGAAATTGGATTACACGACTTGGGAGCCTATTTATCAAGTACACAGCTGTTAGGACTCCATGTGACCAAAATTTCTTCTGCGTATTCATTTGAAGTATAAGAGATCTCGTGTCTCCAAAATACCAAAATTTCTTCTGCATATTCTTTCTTTCAACTACTCTATTTTATTGGGACATACCAACCTAACTAGTTTGATGAATAATGCATTCATGCAAAGAAAGGTAGAAATGGGACCCTTTGCAAATTCAGTTCCATTATCTGAATGGAAAACCTTGATTTTATTATCAAATTGAGTGGCTACCGTGCTATGAAAATCTTTGTAAACAAGTAAACTTCATTCTTTGATTTCAATAAATAGATCCAAATAGCATGAGAATAATCATCTATAAACAAGACAAAATATTTAAAACCATCATATGAATCAATGCAACATGGACCCCATATATCAGAATAGATTAACTCAAAAGGTTTAGTAGACATGGATGAAGAATTATTAAATGGTAGACGAACTTGCTTGGAAATTTGACAAGTATCACAGGCATTCTTCTCAAACGACATAGATGGAGATGAAGGATGTCCAAATCATTGGTGCACAACATGATTTTCTAGAATAGCACTATTAAAAGAAGTTGCACCGAATGGTTTGAATAGAAATATCCTACGTTAATAAACACATTCACCAATATTTTTCCTTCTAGTTCGATCCTAAAACACGACACCATTAGAAAAGAAAATAACATTGCAATTCAACGAGTTAGTTATTTTTCCGACGGAAAGAAGTTGAGTTGGAAACTAATGAATAACAAGTACACTGAACTAGGAAGCTAGGAAAAAATTTAAAATTTTCCAGATCCACAAATAGGAACCAAGGTACCATTAGCAACTGAAACAACATATTTGGATGAAGTTTTCGAGAAATCACTCAAAGATGCTGCATCATTTGGCATATGATCAATGCACCCAAATAAATAATCCAAGTATTCAAATATTTAGATGTACACGAAGAGAAATAAGCTTTGAGGTTAATGGAGGCATGAGTATTGGAAGAAGGAGTTGATTCTTTTGGACTAGGATGATTGAGTTGTTGAAAATTTGGGCCATTTTATTCATTGAGATTGCAGTGTTTGTAACAACAACAACTTCCCTATTTCCTTTCATAGTTGATGTCTTAAGATGAGGACGAAGCTCCCAAAAACGGTCCTTAGAGTGGCCTAGCTCGTGACAGTGATCAAATTTTGGAATTTCGCGGCTTTCCTTTTTCTGGGGCTTAGACCTTTCATTGTTAAAACTTTTCCTCTTTTCATCTTTTTTTACAGCAAGAGCAATCGACTCAGATATATGCTTTGATTCATAGTCTTTTTTCGAGTTTCTTCTCGCTGCGCAGTTGCACACACTCGAAAAAGTTGGAGGGTAGAACTCATAAGGATGTGTTTTCGAAGATTCTCATACTCTGGCTTCAAGCTACTCAACAAATATTTTTTTTATCTTATTCAATCCTCTTTAACAAGATCTTTGCATCGATTGTATATGGACAATAAATGCTCAATTTGTCCCACATTTTCCTAAGATGACCAAGATGCTTGATGAACGTCTTTTTTCTTTGCTCAACAGCTTCCTACTTCAACTCAAAAATCCTAGTGGCATTATTTTTATTTTCATAAAGTTCTTCGACAAAATTGCACAACTCTTCCGCTGAGTCTGAAAAAGTGAAGATTTCAACAATATGTGGTTCCATTGAATTTAGAAGCAAAGATTGAAAAAGTTGATCATTCGAGATCCATCCTTCATATTTTAGATTTGCAGAATTTGGACAAACATAAGTGCTATTGATGAAGCTCAATTTTTTTCCACCAAGTGACAACATCATGCTTTTTACCATTTTATGTAGTTTATACCATTCAAGAGAACAAATGTTAGCATCCATTGATGATTAACATCATTCTCCATTAATCAAATTTTAAGTTTAACATTTCATAAATCAGGTTATAGTTATTTATTTAATATTACTAATTAAATTAATTACCACTCATTCTCTATCTACTCTCTCTCTCTCTCTCTCCTTGTAATTATCACCATCCACATAGATGGTTGAGGAATGCAAGTATAGATGGTTGATGAGTGACTCTACGACAATGTCATCTTCCTCTCTATTTCCTATCTGGCTGCACGCAGATCTATTTACAGGCAAATCCAAACTTCATATTATTGATATGGGCTTGATTGGAGGCTGTAAAGTGAAGAGAAATTTGGGTGATATGTTTTGGAGGCAGGGACATGAAAAAATCAACTCATGATTGTGAGGAAGATGGTGGTCCGATGCTACAGTTGGCGATTTGTTGTGGATCTATAGTGAGTGTGGTAGTGGTTATTTTGATTTTGGATTTGATGTGGATGTTGTGGCAGCGGTGTTGATGGTTGTGGAGGTTGTGGATTGGTAGAGGCTCCATTAAATCAACCAAGTGGTGCACGTGATGCTGTCACAGTGGTAGTAAAGTAGTGGTGGTCTTTGGTGGTGGGTGTTGATTTGTTTGAAATGGAGATGACACTGTTGGTTGTTGATAGTCATGAGGTGGTGGTGGTTCTGACAATAGTGACATTGGCGATAATGATACTAGAAGCAGTGGTGAGGTGGCGGTGTTGGTCACAAATCATTTGGTTGATTGTGAGTAATAAATTGGTTAATGTGTGACCAATAAACAATATGCGATTATTTAAATAGATAAATGGTAACCAATAAATAATGCATGATATAAAAATTTATTAATTTGTGACCAATAATTTGATAATTTGTGACTGTAAAATAAATTGTAACTTGTAAAATTTGTGATTTGTGACAGATAGATAAATTGTGATCTATAAAAATTTTTATTTGTGATCGTTAAATAATTTGTAATCTATAAATTTTTTTATTGTGATCGAGAAATAATTTGTGACCAATTCATTCGATAATCCACGACCAAATTATATAGAATTGAGACCATAATTAATTTAATTAATAAAATAAAGTTTTTGTTGTAAAACAAACAAGATACAAGAATTTCTCTGATAGCATTTGTTGTGAAACCAACAATGTAATCGTAAAATAATTTGTGATATTTCAATTTTTTATTTATGACCAATGAACAAATTATGATTTATAAATTTTTTGAATTGTGACCGTAAAATAATTTGTGACCAAATTATATAGAATTGTGACCTTAATATATTTAATTAATAAAATAAAGTTTTTGTTGTAAAACAAACAAGATACCAGAATTACTCTGATAGCATTTGTTGTGAAACCAACAACCGGATTGAGACATTGAAGTTATATGGTACAATAATAAAGTATTTGATCAAGTAAAAGAATAATAACGATAAGAATATGATAGAAAAATTAAGAAATTTTATTGACTCAAGAATAATGGAGAATAGAGAAAATTACATTGAATCCTATAATTCTAGTGATTTATTTTCTCACACTTCTAAAGTTGCATGGAAAAACCTAGTATTTATAGGGAATATGTAGGGCATGTCTAAACTTTCTTAGTAGAGTTGTTGATGAATTAAGATGCAAAAAAATCGAGTCCAAAACAAAGTAAGAATGAAAAACGCGGAAAAAACCCGAACAGAATAGGCGGCTTCGCAAACTTGGTGCCTAGGCGCCAAGTCTCAGCCAGAATTTTTTTTTTTCCAAATTATTTTCTCTATACCAAATTTTTTTCAAGTCCAATACCAATTTACAACTCCCAATGAACTCCCAAAATAGAACTTCAACTTGACATAGGACTTCAATAGCATTCCAAATTGAATTCTCCTTGACACGCACTTCAATTAGAATTCTTCAATATTTCAAATACTTCATCAAAGGAATTTGGTTCACACCCAAATTCCATTTCAAGAATCTCCACCTTGACACTAATTCCACCGAGGAATGAACTGGTTTATTTAATAATAACCCCAAAAGAAATTAATTTCTTCAATAAAACACAGTACTCCACCTTTTCCAATGAATCCGAGCACTACTCTTGTAGAATTATCTCAGATTCCAGAAAATCATAATGATTTTATAATTTACCAAAATAGGTTGTAACATACCTCAAAGCAAAATCAAACCAAAATGCTTTTAAAGAAGGTCCCTTACTAGATTGTACAGCTTCTACTCTATTTAAAACATACTCAACAAAATTAGCATCCACATATCTTGTTCCACTGTGTCTATCTCTAGCAATTGGATACAATGACACTACAGGTGATGATAACAAAACGGTATTACCCATATCTTCGAAAGTCAACTGGGTTGTATTCTTCAAATCTGACCCTTTATGAGCTCCTAAAGGTATTGTACCAAACTGAATGTCCACCACGGTACTGAATCTATGTTGATTGACTCTTCTAGATTCTGCACAATCCTGTAAGATGTATAATTGAGACCTTTTTTGTCCTTCTAATACAACCTGGGCACCCATGCAAACTTTCAAGGCTCCGCCTCTATCAAAGAACTCATAACCTTTTGAATTAAGGATAGACAATGAGATGAGTTTCTTTTTTAAATTCAGAACATGTCGAATGTGGCCAAGTGTTCTAATTGTTCCACCAAAGTGTTTCAATTTGACCGTACCAATTCCAACAACCCGATAAGGTACGTTGTTTTCCATAACCACAACACCTTTAAGAATAGGTTTATATGTAGCAAACAAGTCCTTATTTGGACACATATGAAATATACACGTTGAATCAAGAAATCAATTCTCTAACTATTTAGACTCAATATCAGAAATAGCTAAGTGATCTCCATTACTTACGACATTCCCCGTGAGGTTTGCTTCGCTTGAATTATCTGAATATCTACTTGCAGCCATTTTTTCTTTATTCTATAATTTGTAGCAATCTTTTTTGAAATGTTATTTCCCTTTGTAGTAGTTACAGATCTAATTACTGAACTTAGACTTCAATCTGTTTATTCCAGAACCACCCTAAGAAACTAGGCCTTCTCAATCTCTGGCCTCAGAAACCAGATGCTTCATCTTTTCTTTTGAATACAAGCATCATACACCTCTTCTATGGTGAGAGTATCATGACTATATAAGATCGTATCTTTAAATGAAGAAAACGAAGCGGACAATGAACACAATAGGATCAAGGTCAAATCTTCTTCATCATACTCTACTTCCAAAGTTTCTACATCAATGACGATCTCTTTAAATATAGTTAGGTGATCTTCCAATGATCCTCCTTCTGCCATTCGATGAGAGTATAAAGGCTGATTGAGGTTCAACTTGCTGTCAGACTTTTAGTCATGCACAATTGCTCAAACTTCAATCATAAAGTAGCTGTTGAATTCTCCTTCAAAATGTCCTGAAAAATGGTATTCGATAGATGAAGATGAATGTGAGAAACTACCTTCTTATCATTCCCTAATTTCTCCTTCACGATCAAAATTGTGGATGTCTTGTCAATTCCCAGCAACGCATCATCCAAATCCAACCGTGCGAGTACTATACACATCTTAACCTGCCATAACAAAAATCTAATGCTCCGATTCAAAAGTAGAATGTCGTACTTTATGGAAGCTATCATGAATAAAAATCTCGAATAAATAAAACCCTGTGCTCTTGCGAAACTACTAAACATAGACTCTGATACCACTTGTTGTAAAACAAATAAGATATTAGAATCACTCTGATAGCACTTGTTGTGAAACCAACCACTAGATTGAGATGTTAATATTATATGGTACAATAATAAAATATTTAATCAAGCAAAAGAATAATAAAGACAAAATATGACAGAGAAATTAAGAGACTTTATTGATTCAAGAATAATGGAGAAGAGAGAAAATTACAATGAATCATATAATTCTAGTAATCTATTTTTCCACACTTCTAAAATTATGTAGAAGAGCTTAGTATTTATAGGGAACACGTAGGGATGTTCAAACCCTGTTAATAGAGTTTTTGATGAAGTAGGACGTCAAAAAATCGAATACAAAATGAAGTAGGAATGAAAAACGTGGGAAAAATCCGAACAAAACATTCGGGTCTGCGACCTTGGCGCCAGGTCTCAGCCAGAATTTTTTTTTTCAAAATGTTTTCACTATCCCAAATTCTTTTTCAAGTCCAATACTATTTCTAGCTCCCAATGAGTTCCCAAAATAGAAATACAACTTGACATAGGACTCTAATAGCAATCCAAACTAAATTCTAATTGAAGCTGAATTCTACTTGATATGCACTTCAATTAGAAGTTTTCAATACTTCGAACACTTCAACAAAGGAATTCAGGTCACATCCAAATTCCAACAGTTTTAATTAATTACTTCATAAATGTAATTTAATTAACTTATGATTTTTGAAGTTTTAAACTTTGTTTTTTAATTTTGAAATGTGTCATACTTAAATCTTTTTATATGAATTTTTCCTTTTTAGAAATCAGATGGCCCAATTTTTTTAGTGAATCGGACATGCCACTTATAAACCCCAAGAAAGAAATTTTAGACCTCTCAATGATAAAACTAGGGGTAAATAGGTTATCGACGGTTTGTAACAAATTTTCAAATCAAACAACTTAAAGTGGTTTGGATTTTTTCAAACCAAATCAAACCACTTCAAATTCTAAACCTAACCAATCCAAACCATTTTTTGTCAGTTTGGTTTGATTTAAAACAACTTCAAATGGAATGCTGACGGCTTATTGTTTGCTTTAAAAAAATCAGTTTACATTTTGAAGAATGTAAACCAGTTATTTGCTTTAATTTCCCTACTATCTGCTTTAATTCCCTCAATGCTTTAAGTTACATGATATCTGCTTTAAGTTCCCTATATCTATTTTCACGCTTTCATATTCATTACTCCATCGGCATCGTGTGATGTAAGTGCCAATTTGAAATTTTATTTTGGTGGACCTTATCCTACATTTAGTTTGGTGACAGTTGACATAAAAAATTCTTGTGGGAAAGATGTCAGGTAATATAAATTTCGTTTAAATATACTTATTGTCCTTTTACAATTGTTGTTTCATACTAATGGTGGTACCTACATTAGCAACAATACTCATGTTAAAAAAATAGGGAGAACGAGCTGAAGAAAGCATGGAATATTGCCTCAACTGATGGACTGCAAGACATATTCTATTTGGCTCTAAACAAAGCCAAGGAAAATAGTGGGTCTGAAAATGTAGCTAATTGGAAGGGATATGGACCACTGTGGACATAATTAATAAGCGATGGAACAATGAAGGATGGAAGTAGAAATCTAAAATTTGGCGTGATAACCAACTTTCTTTAAAGTTAGGAGCCATTACTAAGTGATAAGTATAGATTTTATACTTATTTGTGGCGCTAAATTATTATATTTTATATTTTTTTGAATTAAATTTTGCCTAATTTATGTTAAATTGTCGTTTATAGGTAAAACTTTATGTTTATTGAAGAATTGAAGAAAAGAATGCAAAATAACGAGAAAATGGCAAAAATCCAAAGTGCGAGGACTAATTTGGCATGAGCTACACAAATAAATTTATATAGATCATATAATTCTAGTAATCTATTTTCTCACACATATGAAATTGTATAAAAGAGCCTAATATTTATAAGGAACATGTAGGGAACGTCCAAACCCTCTTAGTAGAGTTGTTGATGAAGTAGGATGCCAAACAATCGAGTCCAAAACGAAGTAAGAATGAAAAACGTGGAAAAATCCCGAACAAAATAGGCGGCGCCGCGAACTTGGTGCCTAGGCACCAGGTCTAGGCCATAATTTTTTTTTCCAAATTGTTTTCTCCATCTCAAATTCTTCTTCAAGTCAAAAATCAATTTTCAATTTCCAATGGGCTTCCAAAATAGAATTTCAACTTGACATAGATTTCAATAGTATTCCAAACTAAATTCTCCTTGACATGCACTTCAATTATAATTTTTCAATATTTCAAATACTTCAACAAAGGAATTCAGGTCACACCCAAATTCTATTTCAATAATCTCCACCTTGACACTAATTCCACCGAGGAATGAACTGGTTTATTTAATAATAACCCCAAAAGAAATTAATTTCTCCAACAAAATACAATACTCCACATCTTCCAATGAATCCAAGCACTATTCTTGTAGAATTATTTCAGATTCCAAAAAATCATAATTATTTTATAATTCACCAAATTAAGTTGTAACACACCCAAAACAAAATCAAACCCAAATGGTTTTAAAGAAGGCCCATTGCTAGATTGTACAACTTCTACTCTATTTAAAGTATGCTCAACAAAATCAGCATTCACATATCTTGTTCCATTGGGTCTATTTCTAGCAATTGAATACAATGACACTACAGATGATGATGACAAAGCGGTATTACCCCCATATCTTCGAAACTCAACTGAGTTGTAATCTTTAACTTCTGATCCTTTATGAGCCCCTAAAGGTATTATACCAAACTGAATGTCCACCATAGTACTGAACCTATATTGATTGACTCTTCTATATTCTGCACAACCCTGTAAGATGTATAATTGAGACATTTTCTGTCCCCAATACAACCTGGACACCCTTACAAACTTTCAAGATTCCGCCTCCATCAAAGAACTCATAATATTTTGAATTAATGATAGACAACGAGATGAGTTTTTTTTTTATAAATTCGGAACATATCAAATGTTGCCAAATGTTCTGATTGTTTCACCCAAAAGTCTCAATTTGACCGTACCAATTCCAGCAACCCAATAAGGTGCGTTGTTTTCCACAACAACGACACCTTTGAGAACATGTTCATATGTAGCAAACAAGTCCTTATTTGGACACATATGAAATACACACGTTGAATCAAGAATCCAATCCTCTTCCTGTTTAGACTCAATGTCAAAAATAGTTAAGTGATCTCTATCACTTACGACATTCTCTATGAGGTCTTCTTCGCTTGAAGTATCTTAATATCTATTTGCAACCATCTTTTCTTTATTCTGCAATTTGTATCAATCCTTTTTTCAAGTGCTCTTTCCTCTTGCAGTAGTTACAAATCTGATTAATGAACTTAGACTTCGATCTGCCTCTTCCAGAACCATCCTAAGAAACTAGGCTTTCTCCATTCTGGCCTTAGAAACTAGATGCTTCATCTTTTCTTTTGAATATAAGCATCATACACCTCCTCTATGGCGAAAATATCATGACTATACAAGATCGTATCTTTAAATGAAGTAAACGAAGCGGATTTCGAACACAATAGGATCAAGGCTAAATCTTCTTCATCATACTCTACTTTCAAAGTTTCTAAATCAGTGACGATCTCTTTAAATACAGTTACGTGATCTTCCAATGATCATCCTTCTGTCATTCGATGAGAGTATAAACGCTGATTGAGGTTTAACTTGCTGTCAAACTTTTAGTCATGCACAATTGCTCCAACTTCAATCATAAAGTAGCTGCTAAATTCTCCTTCAAAATGTCATGAAAATGGTATTCGATAGATGAAGATGAATGTGGAAAACTGCCTTTTTATCCTTCCCTAATTTTTCTTTCGCGGTCAAAGTTGCGAACGTCTTGTCAATTAATCCTAGCAATACATCATCCAAATCCAACTGTGTGAGTACTATACACATCTTAACTTGCCATGCGAAAATCTAATGCTCCAATTCAAAAGCAGAATGTCATACTTCATGGAAGCTATCACGAATAAAATCTCGAACAAATAAAACCCTGTGATCTTACGAAACTGTTAAACGTAGGCTCTGATACCACTTGTTGTAAAACAAACAAGATACTAAAATCACTCTGATAACACTTGTTGTAAAACCAACCACCAGATTGGGATGTTGAAATTATATGGTATAATAATAAAGTATTTGATCAAGTAAAAGAATAATAAAGACAAAAAATATCACAGAGAAATTAAGAGATTTTATTGATTCAAGAATAATGGAGAAGAGAGAAAATTACAATGAATCCTATAATTCTAATAATCTGTTTTTTCATACTTTTAAAATTGTATAGAAGAGCCTAATATTTATAGGAAACACGTAGGGGATGTCCAAACCTTCTTAGTAGAG
>CAIGRB010033274.1:0-17423 GCA_903798255.1 Fraxinus quadrangulata | reverse complement strand
ATAATTGCGATATTCCTCATGTTGCTCTTCATGGTAAGAGCATTTGTGTGCCTCCTTGATTAGGTATTTAGGTGCATGCATCTGTATTATTCATAATTTTATATATTCATGTATGCACATATGTTCCTTGTAAATTAGGAGTTTTTCATTTTTTTTGTTTTATCATTTATTAAAAAGAAAAATGTTTTTTTATTGGACATGTTATTTTGTAATCAAGTACAAGTAAAGTTTATATATTGTAATTAAAATTTCCATTAATTTGTTTACAACTTGTTTGGAGTACTTGGTATAAGTTATTACATACACTGGACAATTAGACTCTTGTGAGTGTGTTTTGACAGCGGGTTTTAGATTTGGGGTGACAGTAATCTATGTGGTGAATTAACTTTAAATATGGAATGACATTTAAACTAATTGACCTAAACTCTTGTATATAAAATGTTGTGAAACAATTTTATACTTTTCTTCGTAGCCTATATGATTTGAGTGATTAAACATCTAGGGTATCTTAATACCTGGTGCTTGATAAGTCATTTGATTTTGGAATTATTGGCCTAAAACTTGTTACAGGTGTTGTTATGTAGAAAGCTTAATGAAAAAGAGTCTGTACATAAGATTTGAAAACTAAAAACAAAAATATACAGATATATGTACTAACAAATAGGGAAAGAAAGAATTTATACAATTAATTATGATTTCTTTAATTTATAAAGGTCCTAGTAATACTATGTTTGACTTCATACTTTGAAAAATATATTCATTTATCGGTGAGTCTTTGCACGTCATTTCTCATTGATTTAAGGTTTTTAGATCTGCTTATACAAGTTTAATAACACTTTTCATAAATGAATATCTTATACAATATACTCCATTTAGATTTAAAATAAATTATGTGGGAAAATTTTATTGTTTATGAATTATATATGTATTAGTAAGCAAATAACTATTCATGATGTTATATTTTGAAAAATCCATGAAAAAAAATAGTTGTCTCAAAAGAAAGAAATTCTTTTATTTTATTTTACGATCACATATGTTGCATAATTTGCATAATTTGTTCATGTACATATTTTTAACTCATTCATCTCCATATTATTCATGATTCCATTACTTGTTTTCCTTTGTTGATCGTCAAAAAGGGAAATATAGTATTTATTTCAAGGAAAGTTGAGTATATGAGTAAAGGGGAGAAATTTACATTTTTTAAATTTATTTAGATATTTGACTTAAGTGGAGTCACAAATATGTTTGAAGAATTTGAATGATTTTTGATGAGTGTTTGGAATTTTAATATTAATATTGTGTTTAAGTGTTTTGTCAGTATTGATATTAATATTCTATTTTAATTTCTAAGTTGTTGATACATGTAGTATTGTATGCTTTGGTGTTATACGTTTTACTTGCGTTGTTTTATAAGGCTTAATTATATTTTTAATTTTTAGTTTCTTCTTGCTTTTCACATGTTATTGTTGAGTTCACGTGTTTCAAGAAATATGCTGACAAAATGTTCAAGTAAAGTTTAGGAACTCAGTCCTTGGGTAGATTGTCATATGTTGTTTTGATTTTGACCTTGAAATAAACGCTATTGTCAAGGAATGTTTAAGTGAGAGTTTGTTAGGCCTCTCTTTGTAATTGGCTATTCCTTAGATAAATTAAAATCGTGGAGTTGTAATTAAAATCAAAATTGTTAAGGATTGGTATTATAGTCCTTGTAGGAGTTAATGATATCCAAGAAGATTACATATGATCAATGAAATACAATTAGAAGTCAAAAAGCGTTAAAGTGTTGCATAAGTTCTGCTCCAAATTGCGATGCATTTGGGTCTAAACTATTCGGCTAATTTTATCTTTCAGAAAGAGCGCAAGTATGTTTAGAAGAGAGGATTCACGTGCCTTAAGTAGTTACTTTATGAAAAAGATGACCCAATTTGGAGAGAATTCTGTTACCAGAACATTCTTTCCAAATTAGTTGGTTTGAAACAGGCATCTTCATTTTTTTTTAATTTTAATTTTTAACTAGTTTAATCTTCTCTGGTAAGTGATGTTTCTTAAACTTCATTCCCATTAATTTTACAGACTCTAATGCCTAGGATATGCAACAAACCCTAAAAATCTCGGGCATTGCCTCTAATCTCTTCGAGATTTGAGCATATATTGTTTTTAAATTTCCATCCTCCAAATTAGCCAAGTACTTGATTCACGTCTTTCTTGGATTAAGAATTGATTCGAACCTAGTGGCCACATTTTGATTATTACCATATTATCCTTTGGTATATGGACAACATTACCCTTCTGTTGAGAATTAGTGGCTATCATCATGGCATAATCATCACTACCAAAGCCTCCAGTAATAATCGCTTGTGTGTTACCACCACTGTGGTAATCATATGTTGCCATTGCATCATCCTATACCTGCTCCTCCAATACATCTTCATTTACTACAGTGTCAAAGATGGACAAGCCATCGTAATCCTCATTGAAAACGAAACACATTTTTCATTTCTAGGTTGAAGTGGATGAAAATTTTATCTTCGTTGTCGAAGTCCTCCTATTTTGTTGACTCTACCACTATTGTGCCTGTCACCTTCCACGGAAGCCGGTCGATGTGTCGTGTCAACAATTTCATCCATCAGTGCAGTTGTTTCATTTCTATTAACCTTGTCAACAAGAACATTTGTGGTTACAATTGTGTTTCCTCATCACGTAAAATTACCATTGCCATCCAGATCTGACAAATCTGAAGGCAAATATAATCATAAATATTTAGGGTCTGTTTGATTGAAAGAGTGAAATTTGGGTGGAAAGAAAATGAATTCTAGGGAATTGAATTGCCTAAAATTATTTTCCTGAAAATTGTCAATTAATTGTGTTTATTGGTATAATTTTCCACCTGAAAAATGTTGAAATTTTGGATCTTTTAGTGTTCGTTTGGCTTTTTCTATGAAAATTGTCCATAAAAGGGAAACTTTTTTTACAATTGTCCATAGAATTTGTTTTCTTTGTCAAAAAAATAAAAAATGTAACCTTAATTCCACAAAACCAAGGAAATGGTAAGTGTGTGAGCCAAATCAAGAAAATGATTTCCATGGCAAATTTTGGTTATCAAACAACACTTTTTGGAGAAGATGGAATTTTATTTCCAACTTCCAAGGAAATTTCTCCAAATCAAATAGGCCCTTAATGTTATTGCCTTTAAAAAACTATTGCAGATTATAGTCACATTTATACATACTGGAGGACATAGGAAAATTCATCAAATAAATGTGGTTATTACATATTCAAGAAGAATCCTTAAAATACTAAATCAGTTATTGGAATACTAGTAGACACTTGACTAAATTGAAGTTTTGTAAATGATTTTTGTAAACTTCAGTGATCATAATTTGGTTTATTTTCCAACATTGCCTCCTATAAACCAAATTTGAATTTCATTCCATTGCAAGTTTTTCTTGAAGGTTTGACCTCCAATTGGTTTTGTAAGGACATCTGCTACTTGATCTTTTGATTTGCAGTATTTGACTTGAATTATTCCATCACGAACAAGTTCTCTCAAGAAGTGATACCTTATACGAATGTGTTTAATCCTCCCGTGTAGAATTGGTTTCTTTGTAATAGAAATTGCTGAATTGTTGACACGTAAAAGCGTTGTAGGAACGTCATGTTTGTAGTTTAGATTCTCCAAAATGCGTCGTAACCATACAATTTGGCAACCGGCAAAAAATGCCGCAATATATTTAGCTTCCGTGGTTGAAAGTGCAACAATTGGTTGTTTCTTAGAAGTCCAACAAATTATTCCACTTCCAATACTAACGGCATAACCTGACCTACTTCTACTGTCACCAATGCTTCCCGCAAGATCACTATCAGTGTAACCGAAGAGAGTAGTTGGAACGTTTGCTTGATAGAAAATGCCATTATCAATTGTCCCCTTCACATATATATGGTAAAATTACCAGCTTCCCAATGTTCTGAATATGCTGTTTCTATAAACCTACTTATTAAACTCAAAACAAACATGATATTAGGTCTTGTAGCTGTGAGGTACATTAGATTTCCTACCGAGCTCCTGAACATGGTGGTATTAACAAGCTTTCCTTTTCCTTCTTTTCGTATTTTCTAGCCCAGATGCATGGAGTTGAGACAGGATTTGCAAATTCCATCTTAAATTTTTTTTAGAATTTCTCTAGCATATTGCTCTTGAGTAATAGAAACTTCACTTTCTGTTGGTGTACTATAATGATTAGAAAATGATATAATTTTTCCAAATCAGTCATATCGAATTCTCTCATCATCAAAGTTCTAAATTCATCCAACCATCCAAACCATTTAGGTATAGAGAGTGTGCTCATGTGAACTTTTTTGGAAACCATATTTTTCAAAAAATGCATTGATTCTACTATACCAAGCTCTTGGTGATTGTTTTAAACCATAAAATGCCTTCTTCAACTTGTAAACTTTATGTTCTTCTCACTCCTTCACAAAATCAAGTGGTTATTAAACATAAATCTCTACTTGGATAAAACCATTTAAAATGCATATTTAACATCCATTTGTAAGAGATTCCAGTTATTTTGAGCAGTTAGAGAAATTATAAACCAAGCAACGTTAAGTCTAGATCGGGGTGAATACCTAATTGTAGTCTTCTCCTTTTGCTAGAGAAATTATAAGTCGAATAGTGTCAAGTCTAGAGACCGGGGCGAATACCTTATTGTAGTCTTCTACTTTTCTTTGCACATACCCATTTGCTACAAGTCGAGCTTTGTGTTTATTGACTGAATTGTCGACATTGAGTTTAGTTTTGAACACCCATTTTACTCCTATAGGCTCTTTGTTTTGTGGCAGATTGTAAGCTCCCACGTATTGTTCTTTTCAACGGCATCAATTTCTTCTTTCATGGATTTTCTTCATTTTTCTTCTTTTATTGCAACATCATTTAAAATTGGATCCTCACCTGCAAAAAATGCAAACGAAACAACACCTTCTTCATTAGTAGGATCCATAGACTCATGGATTTCTTACAAGCTTCTCATTCTTGTTCTTGGTGGCTCTTTATCATATTCTTCTCCTCTAGAAGAACTTGGAGGTGAAAGGGAACCACAACTTGGAGATCAAGAATTGTTACAATTTTCATTTGAAATTTTATCTCCTCGAAAAATTATTGATTAATTGCTCTCATTACCTTCAAAAGTGACACTTTCATCAAACTTTACATCCCGACTTATCACAATTTTCTTTGTCAATAGATTGTATAATTTATAAATTACATCTTTCACCATATCCAACAAAAATACATTTTTGAGCTTTATCATCCAGTTTATTACTTATAGTATCCGGTATATAGGCAAAAGCAAAACTACCAAAGATCTTTAGGTGTGAAACTGTTAGTTTAGAACCATACCAGGCTTTATGTGGAGTCATGTTATTCGAACTTTTTAAGGTGACTTGTTGATCAATATACTGCATAAGCAGCTGCCTCTGCCCAAAGTTCTTGTGATAATTGCTTTCTTTTAAGCATGCATCTTCCCATTTTCATAATGGTTTGATTTTTTCTTTAACAAACTCCATTTTGATGTGGTGAATACCGGACAGTTAGTTCATCTCTTATTCCATGATCTCTGCACAATTTTTTGAAGTCTCTTTAATGATACTCAGTCCCACTATCAAAGAGCTTTACTGTCTTTTTCTCTCTTTTCATTCAAAGCATTTCTTTTTGCTTCAGTCAACCCATCTTCAATTTCTGGATCTTCAAAACCATTATCTACAATATTTTAAAGCTTCATTGATTTCAGCAGAACTTTCATATTATGACTCCAATAATCTTCTCCATTGAAAGGAAGAATAAGAGAAACTTGATAATTTGAATTTGCCATTTGTTGATGCTCTAATACCAGTTTGAAGGCAAATATAATTAGAAATACTTAATCTTATTGCCTTCGAAAGTTACTGCAGTTTAGAGTCCCATTTATACATACTAGAGGACATAGGAAAATGCATCAAATAAATGTAGTTATTACATATTCAAGAAGACTCCTTAAAATACTCAATCAATTATTGGAATACTAGTAGAGACTTGACTAAATTAAAGTTCTGTAAATAATTATTGAAAACTTCAATGATCATAATATGGTTTATTTTCCAACAAAATTGCAAGACGTTGCAGCACTCTAGTACTATACTGATGCAATGGAACAAAATGTGGACAAACAAAAATTCTAAATGTTTGTTGATTTTACAAATTCCCAATATTTAGAGTCAATGATACAATGATTCAAAATCAAATACTGAAAAACCAACACAAGAAAATTTAAAGTAGGAATTTTATAAAACTCTTGTTGTTCCTTTATAAAGAACCCAACAACCTTAATTCTATTTATATAGAAATCACAAGAGAAACCATTGATCTATAAAAAAAAATAACATCTTAATGTTATTATGCCCCTATTTAAAAATCATTAAAATGAGCTTTGAGATAGTGATTATTTTTTTAGAATGCGCTGTTAAAAAGTAGAAAATATTTATCGGTTTACGTGCAAAATGTCTTACTGTGAGAATATGTTGTTGAAAATGAGTTTGAGAAAAAAAAGTCTTATTTTAATGGTTGTCAAACAAGGGCTAGCAAAGCAGTTGAAAAGACTTGGCCTCCATATTTTATGCAGTACAAGAATTGAACAAGTTAGCCTTTTTATTTAATTATAAGATATTTACTTAAGTTTGGCCTTTATTTTACTTAGATAGAGACTAGGACTAAAAGTGAAATTTTGAAATGTTTATAATAAGTTTCAAATACGATAACCTTATAAGTTTCTGTTAGGGCTGTCAATTTGGCTCTTCTGCTCAGGCAGTCGATGGCTCGGCTCGAGAAAAATCTGAGCCTTATTTTGGAGTGACGACCTGAGCCAGAGCCAGAGCCAGTTGAGCCACATGGGTTTGCCTGTGTCAAGGGCCATTTTCGGTTTGTGAGCAAATTTGTAAATAAAAAAATATTTTTTTTAAAACATTGTAGCTGCCTGCAATAAAAGGTAGCAGGCAGCGCTGCCCTTTTTAAAAAAATAAAAAAAAATGATATAAAAATTAAAGACAATACTAAATGAACTTTAACAAAAATTCAACATTAGCACTTAATATTTTGTCGTCTTTTGTTACTACGCATTGTAACTCACATTTAAAACAAAAAAATTATATTAACAATATCTGTTCAATCTTAATGCTTTGTGTAATATCGGCATTATCATAATATTGAACTTGTAATTATCATAACGTAAAAATCTTCATAATAATCTCTATGAATCCAACCATCTTTCTAGTTATATATGAATTTGTAATTATTTTCGTAGTCGGAAGATTTGGTTAACTACTTTTTCTTTCTCTTTTAAATTTCGACTATAATTTCTATATTTAAAAGTTAGCCCATATTTTGGTATCGTTAAAAGTTTTGATTAAAATTCAAGTCAAAAACAATAATTAATTTTAATCGCATATTTTATAAGATCACAACTTTTTAACCAAATATCCTATCTGATACTACCAAAAATCTTACTTATTGATTTTCGAGATTGACAACTGAAAATGAGCACGAATCTGATCTTCCAATACTTGAAATAAAGGTGTTGAGGTGTGTTCTTGCCGTCCTTCCGATACTTAAGTCAGAGAGAGAATACAAAGAAGTTTAAGTGCTGTAAATTATGTGTAAAAACGTGCATGAATAATGAATTGGGACTTTATATTTATAGAGGTAGCTAGTCGATTCCTGGTTGGGCTTGGAGTTCTACTTAGGACGTGTCTTGTTCTGCAACCGTGGATCTAGATACAGTTGGACTACAACACTTATTATGTAGACTCCTTCTTTACCAAGGAACCCTAACTTGAGGTATTTGGATAGATCTAGAATTCCAACAGGATAAAATTGGTCTCATGTCGTAGGAAATCTTTGAGCATTGGGAAAGGCTCGAGGATGCTACAACATCCAGGGTTCATATATCCTCGAGGACCTATCTCAAGGAATCCTGTCGCAAACCCACCAAAACTGACGGCATGTATGCTCGAGCATATTTGCAACATGCTCGAGCATCACATGCTTACCCAAGGATTAAAAGGCATGTTTACCCAGAACGAATGACCTTGAGCTACGTACGCTCGAGGATAATGGTAGCCATATCACTAGACCCCGTGCGATCGTGCTCGAGTTTCGAGGATGGGTGCAGTGTCGTCGAAATCATAACGTCATATTATTGATAATATCACTTTATATACCCGAGGTCTTACGTCATGATGACATAAGCCCTGGGTAAAAAAGGTGGTGAAAATACGTGCCCAGATGAATGACATGTAGCATGATCCAAGGGTTGAGAAGGCCACCTTTGGAATTCCTCAAAATGGAGGCTATAAATACCTTTCATTTTTTACCTTTTGACTCTCAGTAACTCCCTTGTCCCTCATCGAGATCGAGTTTTAAGGTAAGAGCTTGAGAACTTAAGTTGTTTCTTCAAAATAGTTTTAACATAGCATAGGATGTGGAGTAGTGATATCGATAGGTTGTCCAGGTCCTCAGGAACAACACCTGAGGACAAAGGAGGCTCGATCATTCCCATGGCAGTTCCTATTAATGCTGAGCCTCGAGCTCAAGAAATCTCTATCCCCTTCACGTATCTCGACTACCCTTGTAAATTTAAGGAGCACCTAGCAATCCCAAGTGGTCAGGTATATGGGATAATGCCGGGTTGTGATATTATGTCCCTCGAGCATGGGGAAAGGATGCCCATGGCTCCGAATGGGGAGTTTGTAATTTTTAGGGTCTCTTTAAAGGGGGGATGTAGGTGGCCCTTGTACCTATTCTTCGTGGCCTTGTTGGTCGAGTATAACATGTACCCGGGGCAACTAGTGCCAAACGGGTGGAGGATGTTGACCTATTTTTTCATAGCTTGTAGATACTTAGGTATTACGCCCTACGTCGACCTCTGTAGGATGGTCTTTGATTTAAAGCAACTTCCTCAGTACACATGCTTCGCCAATCTCTCATCTCGATGGGGGTTTAGGATCCCAAAGATGCCCAGTTCATTAAAGGGATGGAAAGAGAAGTGGTTTTTTGAAAGGGTGGAAGGAGAAATGGTTCTACGTTATACCTCAGGAAGCCGACCTTCCTTTTAGTCCTCGGTGGGGGGTTTCCGGATACGTCGAGTTTCTGTGAAGGTCAGGATTATTTCGAGTCTTTAGAGAGGGATATGGAGATGTTAGAGAACCTCGAGCCACTGGTTTATGACATAGATGATATCCACAGAAGTGACATTCTCGATCTGCCAGAGATGAAAGGCCTCGATGTAGGACTTGTATTTTTATTTGGTTAATTTGCATACCTGATCTCGTGCTCGTGTTAATGTTTTGTTATTGTACACAGGAATGATGTTTGACCCTACCTCTCTTCGTCAAGTTGTGGGTAATAAAAATAAGGCCCCTAAAGCCCATTTCTAGGACAAAAGAAATGGAAGAAGAGACCCCGATATTCTAGGCACGAGCACCATGAGAGTGGGCCCGACGAGTCTTTGGGGCCAATAGTAGTATCCCCGGGCACGGGGAGGTCTGCCCATGCTCGTCCTACTTTTCAAGGCACTCCCAGGGAAACCCTCCAGCCGCGAGTCACTCCTGTCATCGTTGACCTCGACGACGAGGACATTCCAAGATGGTCCGAAACTTCGGAGGACCACAAGATATGCGACCTTTTCACAAACATAATCGACAAATACCGGGGAGATTTGGGGCTTAACGAGGGTGTAAAGATGGTTGAGAATTTTCTGACCAAGGTAAGCTCGAGATATTTTTATCTTTATCATTTTTTTAAACTTAATATCCCGATTTATAGCTGTTGTTCGTGATTTTTCAGGACTAAAGCGTTGCTTGAGGTCTTTCATTGAAGGGAATGGATGAGTCCCAAAGATGGCCAGTCTTCTCGGGGAGGTCCAGGCTTGAGATAAAAGAATTTCTGATCTGGAAGTTGATCGTGCCCTTTTAAAGCTAAGAACGAGCTTCGTAAACCTCGGGATGACGCCAGCGTATACCAGGACGAGGTCGAAGAGCTGAAGCTCGAGTTGGAACGAGCTTAAAAAGATTTTGAAGGCAAGTTTGTTCTAGCCCAAGTTGTTGCTATCGAGGACTTTGAACTGTCCGAGGAGTTCAACGCACTGAAGGGTGAGTATGCATTAGGCTCATATTTTCACGGCTTGAAGGAGGCCCGAGCATTCATGCGTTCGAGCCTTGAAGCCAAGCCCGAGGACTTCAAGGGCATCCCTGCAATTGCTGAAGACCTCGAGCTTTCGGAGTCCGAGGAGGTGACTGATGATCAGGACGTTGACGTCGAGGGCGATAAGGTGGAAGAGGAGCATCCGAGCTCGACGAACGATCATGGGGCTGAAGATTTAGATTAATATTTTTATGACCTATGTATGTTGCCCGATCTGGGATAAAAACAATGTTAACTTTAACTTTTGTAATTTTCAAGTTAATTGCTCGATGTTTTCTTTTGGATCGATATCATGTTAATTGTTCGACATTTTCTTTTGGATCGATTTCACGTTAATTGCTCGACCTTTTAGTATAGCTCGATTATCATACAACTCGAAGATCTTTTTAGAATTAGGTTAATCGATTAGTGTTTGATACTAGAGACCGAGCAGTGCTTGTAAAAATTTCAACACAAGTTATAAACTCAAGGATTTTGCAAAGCCCGGGCGATCAAAATGACCAACGTAAATTCAATAATTTTTTGAAATTTGACCAACTATAAAGATCAACAAGTTGTGAGACTCGAACACAAGTTATTGTCGAGAATTATGAGCTCGAGCATTCCCCATCTGATTTATCAGCCTTATTTTTTGCTCGATAAAGTGTCTACTCGTGACAGGTCTTTAAGGTGCATGCTCGTGAAATTTTTTCAAGGTGCTTGCTCATGACATGTCTTTAAGATGCCTGCTCGTGACAGGTCTTCGGGGTGCATGTTCGTGGCAAGTTTTCAAGGAGCCTACTTGTGACAGATCTTTAAGGTGCCTGCTTGTGGCAGGTCTTTGGGATGATTACTTGGATCAAATTTTTGTTGGGTCTTGCCCAACTGCTACTTTATATAAACTTTCTCATGCTTTTAAAACAAGCATAGGCTCGCATTCCTTGAATGAACTACTAAAAAGAAAAAAAGCGTGGGGTGTGCAAACCCAATCAAAAAGTAAGCTAACTAAAAACAAGAAAAAAAAGTGTATGGGACATGCAAGCCTGAAGTAAACATAAAACTAGTCAAACCTTGGCAACGGTCTTCCAATCATGTCTATTAAGATGTATGATCCTCCTCGAATTTATCTGATAATCTCATAGGGCCCTTCTCATGCCGGGCCAGTTTACCCCATGCATGACCTACAGCCTCGACCTTTCTGAGCATTAGGTCTCTAACCCTGAATCCCCTAAGTCTGATCTTATTGTTGAAATATTTGTCCATTCTACTTTGTTAAGAGGCAACTCGTAGGGCAGCTTGCACACGGGCTTCCTCAAAGAGGTCGATATGTTATGTTGTGCGATCTTCGGCATTTGGCTCCAAATGTCTCATGGTGGGTAGGCTAACTTCTATCAAAATCATAGCCTCCAAGCCAAAAGCTAACATAAATGGGGTCTCACCAGTTGTTGTCTTATGCGAAGTCCTGTAAGTCCATAGTATGGAGAGTAGCTAATCGGGCCAGTTACCTTGAGCACCTTCAATCTTAGTACGAATGTCTTGTAATATAATTCGATTAGTTACTTCTGTAAGGCCATTACTCTGAGGGTGTGAGATCGATATTAGGCGATGATCTATCCCAAGGTTGGTTCAAAAATCCTTCAACTGTCTATTATCAAATTGCCTCCCGTTGTTGGTGATGAACACCTGGGGTATCCCAAACCTACATATGATAGACTTCCAAATGAATGATCTCAGCTTGGGCTCCGAGATAGTTGCTAGGGGTTCTGCTTCAGCCCACTTGGTAAAATACTCTACTTCAACTGCCCTCTTACCATTAGAAAGGGCTCGAAGATGTCAACTTTCCATTGCTCGAAAAGGGCCGAACAGTGTATGGGGGTAAGCTCCTCAGTAGAAGTATGGAGACGTTGCCAAACATTTGGCATTTATCACATCTTCTCACATAATTTGAGTCGTATTTCTTCATGGTCGGCCAATAGTACCCGTACCTTATAAGTTTGAATAGAGCTCGTGCTCCTTGATGATTACCGCATATTCCTTCTTGAACTTCTGCCATGGCCTATGTTGATTCCAAGGGCCTGAGACACCCAAGGCATGGAAACGTAAAGCTTCTGTGAAAGAGGACTCCTTAGATAATGCAGTATCTCGATGCTCTTGATTGGACGCTCCTAACTACTCTTAGATCATCGGGAAGATTCCCCGTTAGTTATGAACTCAACTGTAGGGTCCATCCATGAAGGCTCAATATCGATGTCCATGACACTGGATTTCTAACCTACATTAGGCTCTATCACCATCCTGATATGGACTGCCCTGTCAAGTCCATCAACTCCCATGAAAACGAGCATCGACAATGTATCCTCCTTACCATTTTCGGCTCGAGCAGTTTTCAGAATTTCACAATCTTTGAAGTGTCTTTGAAGATCATGTACTTTCATAAAATATAAGCTCATCTTCTCATCTTTTCTTTCTAATGACCCTTCGATTTGCCCAACCACGAGTTGTGAATTACTAAAGAGCTTGATGTGTTCAATTTCAAGGCTTTTGGCTAACTCTAGAGCGATGACGATGGCCTTATACTCCGCCTCATTGTTGGTGGCTTCGAATTCAAATCGGAGTGCACACTGAATTTTGGTAAGCTTATCCGAACTACCAATTATGATCCTAGCACCCGAGCTCAGGAGTTTGATGCCCCATCAACAAATATTTCCCAAGTGTCTACCTTAGTGGCCTCGGGGTGAGCTCTGCATTAAAGTCCGCTATTACTTGTCCTTTAATAGAAGTTCGGGGCTTGAACTCTATGTCAAATTCATCAAGTTCGATTGCCCATTTCAACAATCTTCCCGAAACATCAGGTTTTTGGAGAATCTATCTGAACAGCTGATCTGTGAGCACTACGATCGGATGTGACTAAAAATATTGCCTTAATTTTCGTGCTGCCATGACCAGGGCTAGGACGAGTTGTTCTGCCAATGTATACCTTGTTTATACATCAAGCAATACCTTGCTCACATAATAGATGGGTTGTTGAGCTCTCTTAACCTCTTTGACTAGAACGTTACTTACTGCATTTTAAGATGCGGCTAGATACAAGAACAACATGTCTCCAGGCTCAGGTTTTGTGAGAATTGGAGGAGTCGCAAATGTTTTTTTGAGTTCTTAGAGAGATTTTTCATATTCTTCATTCCAATTAAAACTCTGATTTCCCCTAAGAACCTTAAAAGAGGGAAACACCTATCTGTTGTTCTAGACATGAACCTATTCAAAGCGACGATCCGACCTGTAAGGTTTTGCACCTCTTTCTTGCTCCTAGATGACTCCATAGAAATTAAGGCTTGTATCTTGTCTGGATTTGCCTCAATTCCCCTATGCATGATCATGAACCCAAAATTTTTCCCGTAGCTACTCCAAAAGTACACTTTGCTTGGTTTAACATCATTTTATACCTTCGAATTGTAGAAAACACCTCCTTGAGGTCGACAATGTGCTCATTCACCTGCTTACTCTTGACCACCATGTCGTCGTCATAGGCCTCAATGTTTTTTTCGATCAAATTAGCGAAGACTTTGTTGATAAGCCTTTGATACATTGCCCCTATATTTTTTAAAGCGAATGACATGACCTTGTAGCAATATATGGCTAAGTCAGCTATGAATGACGTCTTTTCTTGATCTTCGTCAGCCATAAGAATCTAGTGATAGCCTGAGAATGCATCAAGAAAGCTATACAACTTATGGCCCAAGGTACTGTCCACTAAGTTATCAATCCGAGGTAAAGGATAGCTGTCTTTCGGACACGCCTTATTGAGATCTGTCAAGTCAATGCACACCCTTCATTTACCATTAGCTTTCTTGACAAGGACAACGTTGGCGAGCCAACTTAGTTAATAATTGAGATATACCAAAACTATAGTGCTGTATTTTCTGTAGTAATGATATCTACTTGTAAATTACTATTTTTATCTCACAAATAATTTAATGTATTGCAAACACATAACTGAGAATAAAATATTGTTTATTTATATTAGGTTCAACCTACTCGACCCGCAAATTTTTTGGGCCACATATCTGTCTAGTCCACATAATTTTAGATAGGTCATTCATGCTTGTAATGACCATGAACTGGTGTAGTCTGAGCTGTAGTTTTAATAGATCAGCTGAAGCTTGTAATAAACCTATCTCGGACCATAATGTTACACCACACAACCCTTTAAAAAATCATTTTCAAATTTTACTAAACAAAAATCTTATTTCTAAAATTACTGGAAAATAATCTATTTTCACTTTAAAAACATTAATCACTCACAAATTAATTTAATTACATGATTCTTCTATCACATATCCACATTTCATGCACAAAAATCTTGCCTCAATTTCATAACCTACTCTTGAGTCCTAAATTTTCTGTTTGAAATATATTTTCTTCTTCTTCTTCTTCAAATCCATCATGGCCTTTGATGGTGAGAGATTGAACTTTTTGGATAGTAATTGAGAGATCGATGGAGGAAAGGTTGCAATGTAAGGGAAAAAAGGTAGGACTTGTGATAGAGGAATTAATACCAATGAAGATTGATTCAGAAGAACATCAAGCGGCCAGAATCTCAAACCATTGGAGTAAAAAGAAGGATCGGATGTGTTCATTTCAGTTCTAGAGCAATTCTCTTTAATACCATAAATTAGGAATTTGATTTGCACCTAAATCAGTAAGACTTTTAAAATAATTCACCTTTTTTTCCCTTCTTTTCTCCTAGAGATTTTAGGGTACAGATGTTTTAGCAATAACTCATCTTTGAATGTGATTTTTGGTTGTGAAGTTGCCACGGAGCTTTTGTGCAATTTAAAGAAGAGAGCAGGGAATTCTGTATCATTCATGGAACTATAAAAGAAGAGAAAGGATTTGTCCCAGCTGAACGCCTTTCACAGTCAATTCCTGTAATTAAAATGGGATCATTTGATTTGAGTTCGAAAGGTTATTTGGTCATAGGAGGTCACAAGTGCAATAGATAAAACAATCCTCTTGTCCTATTTTTTTTATTTGTTTGTTCGTTTGTTTTTCTAAGTTAGAAGTGGGACAATATTAAAGAACAAAATGCTAAAATCTTGTACATGTTACTATGGTCATGTAGATGCTTTAACCTCCCGACAGACATGATGTAGTGAAATGCAATATAACGATACACTAGTTAATTTTAGTAATAATGTGGTTGTATTCAAAAACTGTTCATAAGCTTATAATCGAGAATATCTCCATCGAAATATATATCAGTTCCACATCCAATGATCGTGATATTGTACCACTTAAGTTACATATCATCATTTTTATCGTGCACTGCTATGCTTTATAATAGTTTCTATATTTCAATGTATTCAAAACTAGTTGTTAAATTGATATAAAAGAGTAGGAGGAAATATTTGAATTCTCATTAAGAAAACTTCTGCCATACTTAACATACATATATATACATAGCGATTAACAACCTAACTGTATAAATAACAGAATTAACAGAATTAGCTGCTCTAACTAATTCAACGGATTTTCAATTGATGTTTTTCACTTCCAGCTGTGTTCCTTCTTTACTGGATGATTCTTGACACTTCCCCTCAAGATGTACATAAATATTGTTTGTGTTCATCTTGCTAAGAAGCTTATGAAATTGGTTCGTTCCCAACGCCTTATTGAAGATATCTGCATGTTGTTCCTTAGTAGAAATGTGATGGAACTTGACTTTCCCTTCCATAACTTTGTCCCTTACAAAATGACAGTCCACCTCTATATATTTTGTTCTTTCGTGAAATACAGGATTCTTGGAGATATGTATAGCGGATAGACTATCACAATATAGCTCACAGGCATTGAAAAATCCATATTCAAGTCATGTAGTAGGTAATTAATCCACATAATCTCAGCAACTGCTCCTGCCATCGCCCTATATTCTGCCTCCGCCGAACTTCTAGAGATTGTAGACTGCTTCTTCGACTTCCAACTGATTAAAGAATTCCCAATGAAAATGTAGAATCCGGTGATAGATTTTCTGGTTTCTTGACATCCAACCCAATCACTGCTTGTGTAGGCCTTTAATTCCAAGTGTGACTTTGATGATAACATGATTCTTTGCCCAGGAGTTGCCTTAATATATTTTAATACTCTATAAGCTGCCTGTAAATGTATTCTGTTGGGCTTCTCCATGAACTGAGATAGGATGCCTACAGAATAATTGATGTCTGGCCTGGTTATATTCAGGTATAAAAGCTTTCCAACCAATTGTCTATAAAATGTGGGATCCTCCAAAAGTTCATCATCTGAGTTAACCAGTCCATGATTCATTTCTATTGGTCTCCTGCAGGGCTTCGCACCCAACTGACTGTATTCTTCTAACAACTCCAACGAAAATTTTCTCTGACACAGAGATATGCTAGCTGAGGATCTTGCTATTTCAAGTCCTAAAAAATATCTCAAATCTCCCAAATCCTTCATCTTGAAATAAGAATATAGCCTCAATTTTAGTTTATTAATGGCAGACTGTTGTGCCCCGGCAATTATTATGTCGTCAACATAAATTAAAAGTGCTACAAATTTATTTCCACTAACTTTCACAAATAGAGAATAATCAGTTTTGGACTGTTTGAATCCTTCTCTGAAGCTTGTTTTAGGCCATTGAGAGACTTTTTTAATTTGCATACCAGCTTTCCCCGAGGATTATCAGATTCAATTCTCTTCTCCCCCAGAATCTGATAGCCCGGAGGAACATCCATATAAACATCCTCAATTAAATCACCATTGAGGAAAGCATTATTAACGTCTAGTTGAGACAAATACCAACTGTGTATAGCAGCTAAAGCTAAAAAAAATTTGACAGTAGTGTGTGTTGCAGCAGGACTAAACGTCTCATGGTAATCAAAACCTTCCCTTTGAGTGTACCCTTTAGCTACTAAACGAGCTTTATATCTTTCCACTTGTCCATCAGCTTGAATTTGGTCTTATATACCCATTTACAACCTACTATGGACTGATTTGGGGGAAGATGGACAATATCCCAGGTCAGATAAGGCTGCAAGCTCAAATTGCATTGCTTCCCTCCAATTTTCATGCTGAACAGCTTGATGATATGTGGTAGGTTCAGGTGGTTGAGAGGAGATATTCATGACAAAATGATGAAATTTAGGAGATAATTGGGAGCACTCTAGAACTTTGAATAAAGGATGAGAAGTACAAGTTT
>CAIGRB010033273.1:1645-13720 GCA_903798255.1 Fraxinus quadrangulata | reverse complement strand
TCAAATATTCAATATGATTCCACCATCATAAGGAAAACGAAAACCAAGATTTGTTTTATCCGATATCAAACAGTAGGTACGAGCAAACAAAACACCTTTCAAGAGTATCAATTTCCCTACTTATTTAACCATATATTCTCAAAAAATACTATTCAAAATGTAGTTTTTCAAGATTAAAGACTACTAAATAGGGGCTTAATTAATTAGTAGATAATCTAGAAATAATAACTAATACAATTCATTGGAAATTATTTCTAGTAGGACCATATTACTCACCATTCTTAGCTCCCCCTCTCAGACACGGACATGCACAAACAAAATTGTAACTATCAAAACCTTCTTTTTCTTTTGTAAAAATATCTTAGGAGTTTGTGACTATCAAAACCTTCCTTTTCTTTTGTAAAAATGTCTTAGGAGTTAATTGTTTCGATTTCTGTTGCACAATGATCGAGATATTTTACTGTAAGCTAGAATTTTTTTGAAGTGATGGTTTGTGATCCAAGTTTAGGATCTCATCTACCAAATAGAATTTTCAAAGCGGTATTATAGAGATAATGCCGCTGGTCTTGCAAGAAATAGCATGCTCGAAGAAATTAACATTTTGAAGTTTATTAAAAACTCTAGTGTCTTGATGCCTGGATATTTTATAGGAATTGATATGCATAAGAAACTTGTGATTCTCGGCATTCGTGGAACTTGCACAGCATATGAAGTAATCACCGACATTGTTTCTCCAAGCCATGAAGAAGTCATTTTTGAAGGTTATTCAACCCACTTTAGTACAGTTGAGGCTGCTCGTTGGTTTGTAACTCACGAGATAGTAACCATAAGAAAGTGCCTAGAGAAGCACAAGGTAATGGTGAATATATTTTTTTTCTACGTTTTATTCTTTAGCCTTAGCTCTGGCTTGATGACTTATGTATTAAAAGCTTCATATTGTTTTGTAGCGAGACTAATTAATCAACAAGGATTTAGGTTAAGGTTATGGGTCATTCCCTGGGAGGTTCAACAGCTTCTTTACTAGCAATGATGCTCCGTAAAAAGTCATTTAATGAGCTTGGATTTAGCCCTGATATAATTTCTGCAGTTGGATATGCCACCCCTCCTTGTGTCTCCGAAGAACTTGCTGAAAGTTGCTATGATTTTGTCGCAACTGTGGTAATGCAGGTCAGTCTGTGATTGAACTGTGACTCAATTTTTATTTTTTTAAATTTTTTGTATACAATTCTATTATATCTCATTCAAGTCATATTTTTAATACCTTATTTCTTTTACTTGAGATTTTCTTTCTTTTTGAATGGAGGATGACATAGTTTCAAGATTTATTAACTTATTTTTATTTATGCAGGATGATATAATCCCAAGATTACAAGATTAAGTGTTGCTTCTTTAATTAGACTGAGGAATGAAATTCTTCAAACTGATTGGTAAGAAACCTACGATATTTGGAAGCCTTCTGTGACCTTTAACAGTGGTGAACCCAGCACAAATGTTCAATCCGGGCGAACGTTGACCATTGACCTTCGACAATCAACAATCGTAAGAGCGAGGTCGTTTATTAATATTTAATTAAATAATATTAAAAATTACTCAATATATATGTAAACGTACTAAAACGTAAAAATTATATATATGAAAATGTAATTCAATACAACCCAAAATACTAAAGAAATGCGCAATACNCAATGTGGGACGTTTCCCTGGATCAGAAACAAGATCATCCACATTAAATTGAATCCGAGACTTCTTTGTGT
The DNA here is from genome assembly GCA_903798255.1 of Fraxinus quadrangulata. NCBI lineage: Eukaryota > Viridiplantae > Streptophyta > Magnoliopsida > Lamiales > Oleaceae > Fraxinus > Fraxinus quadrangulata. Next base: position 11,966 of record CAIGRB010033273.1, on the reverse strand, counting down.
TATTTAACATTTCACGTGCTCAACTAGAAGTAGTGGCGGGACTAGATGCACAGCTAGAAGTAGAAGAACTAGGTATGGACTACTGTTTTGGTTGAAAAAATCATTCCATAATCTGCAAACTCGTTTTAATAAAAACGATATCAATCTAATAAAAAATAAGTAGTTAAAACTTAAAATCAGTCCAACAATCTAACACTCGTTACTTGTGTAGCAGCAAACAAATCTTTCTCAAATCGAGTGAAATAAATAAACAACACTAACTGCAATTTGTTTTTTCACGATTCCTCTTTTCTTTTCTTTTTTATGAACGGGAGCTATTAAACAAAAACAAAGAAACGCCATAACAAAGAAACAATGGCATCGGAGAATTGATGACAATTGCAATAAACAAAGAAAAATTATGAAAGAAGAGAGAAAATGAGAAAGGAAGAGGAGGAAAATCGTAATTTTATTATATAAAGTGTTCCTATTACAATCAAATAGCCTCTTCTGAATTACAACCAACAAGGAAAATTAGAGTTTCCTTTAAAAAAAGGGAACAAAATAAAATTACCAAAATAAAAAAAAAATAAAAATGCAACAATGGAAAATACCATTCTAATTGGTTTTAATTTCTTCTACGAGAATATACTTTCCAAGTTGTGATGAACTATTGAGTAATAACAGAACAATTTGAAAACATTATAAAATAATTGGGAAACCTTTCTATATACATGACCGAGACTTCAACACAACTTAGTCGCTGAAAGGATCATTTGACTCTGTCAACGAGGATGAGATGGACGTTCCTCTTGAATATGGATCTCAATTCCTCTTTGGCATATGTGCCTATCCTCCTACATATTTATCAGAGATGCAATTCAATAAACTAATGTAAAACCTATACCAAATAAATCCATATCGTCAATTATGTAAATATTGCCAGATATTTATTTGGTTGAGACCATCAAATAGATGACAAGTGAAAATAAAAATATTCTCAGGTCAAACCTCACCACAAGAATTCTAAATATATTATGTGGTGCTTCAGTAACCTTTATTAACATTAGAATTTGAACGGAAGCACCACGTAAAGATTAACAGAAACTATTATATAAACGAAAAGCAGTCCAGCAGAGCAGGAAGAAGGAGAAACAAATGAGTGAAGACTATGAAGGGAAGGGTTTTCGGAGTCGGGTTAATGACTGAAATGAATATTACTTCATTTTATTGGGCCTAATTCTTTAAAAAGGGTCCAACTCTCTCTGCCCAAAACAAATGGGACAAAACTTTAAAAAAAAGGGCCCACCTGAGGTCTTCTTCTTCGTCTTCTTCTTCTTCTTCTCGTCTTCTCTGTTCTCTCTGCAAACAGCAACACTGGTTACACACTTACACTGCAACAGCCAACAGTGGCCCCATGGCTCCCGATGGATCCACCACGGGCGATCGCACCCCATCGCCGGGTAGTAGGTCTGTCCCTGACCTTTAATCATAGTATGCCAGTTGAAAATTCTTATATTGAGTAGTATCTGGACGAAAAAAATTCTTACATCCAATTACTGAAGGTTTTTATGATATTTTTTCTTTTGTTAGGTAAGAGGTACAAGTGGATATTTTTCCTTTCTTTGGAAAATAAAAATTGTGTGATAGTTGTTAATAATACCAGTAGAAAACGTGAAGCTCATTTCCATTGTATTTGCAACTTCTAGCAATTATATCCACTAATCTATTTAGCTTTATTAAGTTTTTCTTCCATGTATACTCAATCACTTTAAATAATATCTTCTTTATAATTCTAGCAATAAATTTGAAATTTGATCTGTTTCATCTGGTAGTTTGTTGTCAAGAAGAGAAGCTTTTTGCATTTCCATGTTTAGGTATCGTGTATATTAGGTTTTGCATCATCTTAAGTGAACTCATCTTCCTTTTCTTCTCCATTATTTTTGGATCAGTACGTCCCTGTATTTTTACGAAATTTTCTCACCATCTTGTTTTTGGAACTGGTGCTACAAAGGTCCTTTGGCTAGAGTTTCCACTATATATGGTACTTCAACATTTTCTTGCACCTTCTTGCCTAAGTTTAGGGTTGGACATGGTCCGAATCGATTCCTGAATTTTTGGGTATTTAGTAAATGAAACTGTTGGGGTCCGTATTTAATTTTGGATAGAGGTGGGCATGGTTCGGTTCGGTTTGGTTCTAAAGAGAACCGAACCAAATTCAAAATTTTTGGGTATTTAGTAAATGGAATCGTCAGGTCTAAATTTAATTATGAAACTATTCGAGTTCAGTTCCATTCGATTTAGTTCGATTCGGTTCGATTCTATTCGGTTCCGGGATTCCGTACAATAATTATTTTTTTATATCACAACAACGCTACATTAATTCGACTATGACATATTCAATTTTAACTCTTACAAAATAACATAGTTCAATCTCGTGATATCTTTTACACCTCTCTTTGTTAGTTTATTTTATAGATTTGACTATTAAAATTACATGAAGAGGAAGATGAGTAGTTCACAATAATAGAACGATAGAAATGACACTACGGTAGAGTAAGAGATTTGAGTAAAATTTAAGTCAATTTGATTAAGTTGGGTTTGACTGAAAATTAGAAATAGTAAAATCATATTTTGGGTTTGGATTAGATTAATTAGTTAGCAATTTATTTAACAAAATAAAATAATTTGACTTATTTAAATAAATAATTAAAAAAATTATGGAGATTCGATTCTTATTGGATTCTTGATCTAGAACCGAGAACTAAACCAAATATGTCGGTTCTCGATTCAAATACCCGTCAGAGTATTTAATTTAAAAAGAACCGCCCTGTTCGGTTCAGCTTGGTTCGGGTCCGATTCAGTTCGAGAGTTTTATCCAACCCTAATTATGGAACCGTTCGAATTCGGTTCCATTCAGTTAGGTTCTATTCAGTTCCTAAATTTTGTATAATAATTAATTTTTTTATATTTACAACAACGCTATATTAATTCGAATATGAATGTTCAATCTTAACTCTTATAAAATAACATAATCAAATCTCGTGATATCTTTTCCACCTCTCTTTATTGAGTTCTTCATAGATTTGATAGTTAAAGTCATAGGAAGAGGAAGATGGCAAGTTCACAATAATATAATGGCAGAAACGACATTACGATACAATAAGAGATTTGGATAAAATTTAGGTCAATTTGATTAAGTTGGGTCTGATGAAAATTAGAAATAGTAAAATCATATTTCGGATTTGGACTAAATTAATTAGTTAGCAAATTTATTTAGAAAAAATTAAAATAATTTGACTTATTTAAAAAAAATTTAAAAATTAGGGAGATTCGATTCTTCATTGCTTCGTCCAGAATTGATAATCGAATCAAACTCGTCGATTCTCGATTCAAATACGCGTTTGGGTATTTAACTTAAGAAGAATCGCCCAATTCGATTCAGTTCAATTAGGGTCCGGCTCAGTCCGATTTTGTTTGGGAGTTTTATCCAGCTTTACCTAAGTTATTACAACAACAATGATGCCAAACTAAGTGTTACTCAAAATAAATTAAAATTGACTATATGAATCCTTCTTTGTCACATTATTTGATTTATTGCTACACGTACTTTTTGTCGGTCTATTCCGGAAACAAATGTCGCACTTCATTGAATACAAAAGTAATATTTCATGGATACAGTATAACACGGAATAGCCACCAAACAAAAAATTAAAATGATACCTTTTTTTTTTTTTTTTTTAATATGGATTAAGATCTTTAAATCTCACAATCGATATAATTGGATGGAGATCCTTTTGACAATGATAAAATTCTTCTTATAGTTGAAATTTGAAGATAACCCACACGTGCCAATACCAAGACAGGGATGAAAGACCACCCAAGTAATTGACAATTTGACATGCAAGTAGATGAGGCCAAGTTCTTTGGAGCTCGGCCAGCACCAAAGTGGTTGAGCTATACTCAACCGGCCGAGTTCGAGCACGGGCAAAGCCTGCCCTCAAGATGGTCCAACAATGCTCAACCAGTCATGGTTACACTTGTTTAGTCCAATGAGTCCTACATTTGACCTGAATGTTTATCCAAGTGTTACACTTGCCTAGGACATTTACACGGATAAGCATTACACTTGATCGGGTCAAGAATGGATCCAGAACTGAATCCAAGATTGGACTAAAAACAATTTCAAGTCGGAATATAAAATTACACAAAAAATTGGTTTTACATAATTTTTTTTTTTTTTACACATAAAAACTAAATGGGTCAGGACTGGATCGGGCTATGGGCCGGCCCAATCCCCCTACATCCACCCATGATCGGGACATTTACCCGGACAAATCTTACAATTTAACAAGATGTTTTACCTTATCAAGTGTACTTGACTTGAAACAAAAGGTGTATCCATTGGGATTCAATCATAAGGAATTTTCCCTCGCATTTGTTCCTGGACGATGAACAAAACTTTGATAGACTAGAAGTGCACTGTAAGCAAAGCACCATGAAGTGTGATCTCGTACTAAATGAAACGATTCAATGCTTTGAACACACTTTCTATGAACAAAAATCAAGAGGTGCGTTTGATTGCTTCGTAAGTGAATTGGGGTAATAACTTTTGTCTTGGCAAGTCTTATAGCTACTACAACATTTACGTGGACAAGTCTTACACTTGATCGGGGCGTTTTCGTGGGCCTTAAACACTTAAAACATGAAGCATCACTTTGGCATCGAGAGTGGCGTTGCTGCCAAATTCTGAAGATGCTTGCCACATGTTACTCCCGACAAGCAATATATGACCCACCTAAATATCCTAATTTGTCTATAAATAGGGGTTTCCATACAATATATATTATTTTCTATAACTTTCTACACAGACTCCATGCCAACATCACACACACACACGGAATTGATATTCTAAGCACCGATGTTTAGTTTATGATATCAATCTAAGTGAGGTTTCATCAATTTCATTGTGTAAGTTTTATGTCTATGACAAAGGACTCTAAGATTATATGGTTATCTAATAATTATGCTTCCAACATCAAGTCCAATTTGGTGTAGCTATAGATGAAATGTGTGATTGAAAATTGAAAAAAATTGTCTAATAAAATATGTGGTTAAAATTAATTATTGACTATAACTTAGATTTTTAGCAACTTTTTTTTTTCAGCTAAACCAAACATGGCCAAAAGAAAGTTTTGGATCTGTATTATATAATTATTAATTAATTAATTTCTAGCTGAAAAATAAGATGAACATTTGTACATTTAACACGATATAGATTTATTTAATTTAAACCTTAATTTCTTTTAGCTTGTTTGGTTATGCAATTACGCAACAACTAAATTAATAATCTTAATTCACGCCAAGTTGTAATTCACTTAAGAAAGAACGAAGCTAATAACAGATTCCTCGGTGGTCTCGTAAAGGTTAAACAGGAAACACGACTTCGCCTGAAATGTATTTGGTTGGAAAAAGATAGAATGCATGGAGTCATATGCAATGATACAAATTTTAAATATTCTTCTCTTGTCTACCTCTACATACACGAGTTGGTGACTGTACGGAGTTGGAAAAATATTACTGATGTGTCGTACTTATGATAACACGTTTCTTGTTTGTAGATGCAAGAAAAATCGTCTTACTTGATTACCGTGAAGAATTAGAAAACATAACAAAGCTGCTATGTTACCTGACAGCACACTTATAATAGGGAGAACTTTTTTGAAATTTTTTATCCACATGGTTCTCACTCCCTTGTGAGTGTATGTGCAAATTTTTTCTGGCAAAAAAGTTTAATTCAAAACACGAACATTTATGATATTTAGTTAGCTACAAATAATTTTCTTTTTTTTTTTACAGTACGACTTTTTTTTTTTTTTAATATGCTTATCACTTATTTGTTTCTGAAGAACTTCAGAATTAAACATAGGGTAGGTTGATTTTGAGTAGCAAGAAGGAAGACAATAATATTGCGGACAAGAAGGCAGGCAGGTCAATTTATTGGAATTCTTAAAATAATCGACTTTCAGTCAAAAATGTTAATCTTTTAAAAGGACACAGCATATAGACTTGTCCATTTGATCCCTGTTCATACTTTCAGTTACACCGGAAAATTTTATAATCAACAATTTTGGCAATCCCCAAAGCCGCTTTTTATTGAAGTTATTATTATTATTATTTTTTTCCGTTTAACAAATATATCACTTGCATTGCATGATAAGATAAGAATTTATCTTATCAACAGTTGTTAATATAGTAGCACTGTTAAAATTTCTTGTTATCAAAGAATATCTTTAGTTAAGTTGGCTTAATTCTATTCATTTCTTTCATATGTACTTATTTTTTGATAATTAAAGTTTTTAATAATCTAATATGATATTCAATTTTGCTGTTTATAAGTACTATTTGTGTAGCATTATTTAGTATTTCATATATTTCACAAAATTTAAATAACAGTACATATTTTGTAAGGGATTCAGCTGGATCTCTAGTTAAAGGTGCAAAAGAGAATGAACTTATCCTAGGCGACAAGTAGAAAATTGTAAAAACTCAAAAACTACACTTCACGTAATCTAGCCATATTTCGCGTGGTCAACTGTCGAGAGGGTAGTATCTTTTCGACTTGCTATTTGAAGGATATTGCGTAAATTTATTATGGTATCTCAAGTTCAACAAACCATAACTTACTCACAATCAAAAGCATTCTTTAATATATTCTCTTGCATTTTGTTGTCATACTTATCTTTTCGACTTTTTTTATTACTTTCGTATCAATCTTCTATTAATTAACACATATGGTTTTCATTCAAAAAGTATGTTAGGGGGCATAAGACTAGTATTTTTAAATACGCAAATAAAATAACATAAAAGTATGACTAAATATTTGTTTTATTTTAAAGCACAATAACATAATTTTCGGATGAAAATTTCCATTGAAAACCATGTGTTAATAAATGGAAGGTCGATGATAAGAATGCAAGATTGCGAGTAAAAAACTTATGGATATAAGTGTGACAATAGATAAAGATGAATACCTTTTGCAAATTGATGTAAATATAATTACCTATTATGTTTATTAACATTCAATCCCATACTGCTGCTAGACCTGACTTTTGTGCACTTGTTCTAACACTGCCATAAAATCACAACGTTGTAAGATACCATATTGATTAGGTTTATGCAATTTATATTCTAACATTACTTTCTATAGAACAAGTGAGATTTCCTCAGTTGACCGAACTCTGCAAATTTTCCTAAGCTAATGATAATTTCTATATCCTTGAATAACCCTGCCCTAAGGGAAGTCGAGGGACTATTTCAGTTAGGGTATGCTTAGGGTTTTTGGAAGTAGGGCTTAGATTGCTAGGCCTAAATGTTGGCGGCTCTTCGTGACATCTAGTGATTAACATTATTATCTACAAGATTAGTTCGTCATTGTATAAATGTATATAAATTGCTTTTATTGCTCGACAAACTGTGAACTCCAAAGAGTTAAACAAATCAACAAACCAAAAAGTAAACCCCCCCTCTTTTGGCAAAATGTCGAGTTCATTTGCCCTTCAAATTATTTGACACTAGATTATATTCGGCCCATTTTTATATGTTGCTTGAGTAATGGAGCAATTCTAAGCTTCCATATATATCATAAACCGATATACCACAAACAATTTTCATTTCAGTTTGATACTATATTATAGATTGTTGAATACAGCTTATTTCTCAAATATTATATACATTGATGATTTTCATCTTTAACACAGTGTCTATATGTATGAAGAGTCTTTAATGAACTTCAGAGGAATCTTGAAAATTGAAGGATAAAAATTGTTACATTCAAGAAATATGGACCCTGTAAAATCCAATAATCGAACAAACAGAACTGGTTTGGTTTATGCTAGCTCTTGACCTTTAAGGATGCCGAATGGAATCTTAAATCAGAATATAAAATTTTCGATGGAGGGATAAAAAGGAGTTTTATAGAAAAAAATAATGAAATATGTTGCCCAATAAGGAAACATCTTATGATAAAGAAGAGAATAAAATAAGATCCACCTTCCTCCCCATCTGGTCTTTATCGACACGGTGATAATTAACTCTTGTACTAATTAAGTTAACTAAGAGCAGATTATCAGTAAAACCCCATTAAGATCAAGATGACAGGGTCTGGTTCCCCATGCGGTGCCTGCAAATTCTTGAGAAGAAAATGTTTGAGGGGTTGTGTGTTTGCCCCTTATTTCTGCAATGAACAAGGTGCTACTCATTTTGCAGCAATTCACAAGGTTTTCGGTGCTAGCAATGCGTCGAAACTCTTTGCTCACTTGCCAGTAAGTGATCGGCATGAAGCCGCCACCACTATCGCATATGAAGCTCAGGCTAGGCTACAAGATCCAACTTATGGTTGTGTGTCTCATATTTTTGCCCTCCAACAGCAGGTAGTTCCCTTTTCTACTCAATGTTTACAATGAAATTGAATTATTTAGTTTTAGTCCTACTCACGTTTAGTGAACTAATAGTCCGCGGAATATTAAGAAATAAAAAGAAGCTGCAATCTTTTACCTTCAGTTCTCAAATCCATTCTCCTTATTTTGCTGGTTTTTAGGTTGTCAATCTTCAAGCCCAACTGGCTTCTCTCAAGGAACAAGCAGCTCAGTGCATCCCAAATAGCTCCAATATTACTGCAAACCCTAGGGATGGCCTTTCTTTTCTGCAAGATGTTCAAAATTGGTACTCCCAGCCCTTCCAAAATCAAGGCATGATGTCCCAGTTTGATCCTAACTTGAACAATACAACTGGAGATATGCCCTATTTTGAAAATCAAAACACAAATCTGAACCCTGTTCTGAAGTATCAAAGTTCAGCTTTTCATAAGGATAACATCTCATTTGGGATCCTGGATTCATTTGAAATGCTATCAAATAACAGGCAATAGTCATTTCAAAATGATACATATGATCTCCTCTCATTTGCCTTCAGATAATTCAACAATCACGACTAATAATTAAGGTTTTATTCGAGTACACTCTTTCAATTTTGTATATTATAAATACAAAATCTGAAGGCATGCACTTCTTCAGCCACTTGTGAGCTGGAAACCCTAGAAATGTTCTTCTGTCAGAAGACCCTATAATTGTTTTCTCGGATCTCGTGTAAGGTTTGGATATAATTAGAACAATTGCTAGCATTATTTTATAATAAAACTGCCGTGGTTTTTGATAGTTTTCTTTTTGATCAAAGGTTTATCATTTAATAAAGACCTAAACCTTAGACTTAATCAAGACGCTAAAACCTAATTGCTTCTACTATACATTCTCTTTATATTAACTGATCATTATTTCCTACAGCATTTTGGGATCGTGATTTTCAACAATGGCAACCAACTACAAAAATAAGAGTGTGTTTGATTGGTATGGAAAATATATCTTAGAAAATAAATATTTTCCTGATTTTGAGGAAAACAAAAACCTACTTCTCCTGAAGAAAATGTTTTCCTTAAAAACAAGTAAAATTAAGCAAATTTTTAAAAGTTGTAAAATATTTTCCATGAAAAAAATAGCAATCACACACTTCAAAATAGGAATTTGGGTGAAAAACTGACATTTTCATAAAAAATAAATGCAATCAAACACACTATAAGAATTTTATATAATTTTTTCTGTTTTGAAGGGTTTTAATTTTGTATTTCAGATCCTGTCTCTATATAGCCTAATAGCTGATGCCTAGGGAGAAAAAAATTTCGAGTCTATTCTACATAATGGCTTCTACTCTTTATATTCCTTTTAGTAACCTAAGATTATTAACATGTTTTTTTTTACCTTTCGTAGATGCAGGTTTTGTGAATGACTTAATTACTGATAGATTCTCATAGACTCATTAGTTGATGAGCTTGAAATTTCCAGGATAGATTGTCCTTATTTAAAAAGACTAATATTCAAAAACATTGATAGGTTGGCAGTTTTAAAATCCTATATAGCTAGTGCCCTTTTTTTGTCTTTTTCTGTAGTCAACTTGTTACATTATGCAAATACCAATTAGGCTCCCGACTATGAACTCTACCACGTGTTTCACTTCTTGTTATATACAATTTCGAAAGCTATTACTCGGATCCAATCCTCATTGGTACGAATGCTTGCCTTGGCTCTTCTCCTACTACTAAGGGAACAGCTGAATAGAATCTCCAGGTCAAAGATGCTTGATGGGTTGAATAAGTTATAAGTGATAAGCTATACTCTCAGTGGCGGACCCAGCATTGAAGTTCAGCCCGGGCGAACGTTGACCAGTCAACGTCGACAATCGCTTCGTAAGAGCGAGATTGTTTATTAATATTTAATTAAATAATATTAAA
>CAIGRB010033229.1:3243-17193 GCA_903798255.1 Fraxinus quadrangulata | reverse complement strand
AAATTTTCGCCAAATAAAACACTCATTTTTTGGACTTTGTCTCAAGAGGTCTGTTCCTTACACAATCGTTTGAACCTTTTTTAATTGTTAGTGACAATCCGCGCGAAACAGAATAATTTGAAATTCATTTTATCCTCACATCTCAAACAGTTGGTAGAAGATGATGGTATTTTTGGGTTTTGGTATTTAACTGAACTTTCTTGCTTTTTAACTATTTTTTTTTTTTTATTATTTTTAAGTAGTCAAAGGCTAGTACTGAAATATGATCAGATCAATTGCCCATTTCCTTGTATTTCCTCCTGCAAACATATAGAACTGTTGCATATAGAAGCTGAGTGAATACCATAACAGTCATGTAATCATTCTACATTTCTTGCATAGCCTCAAGAAGGCAATTATGTAAAAGGCGAGATGACAGATGGTACAGCTCCAAGTGCTCGATGAAATGTCCGTGTGAATTTAATATTGGATGCACAGTTCAATTGTTTCATTTGCGAAGTGGACGTAGGATCAAATTTTTTTTATCTGAAACCAGTATTATTATGCTTTTCAACTAGTTGGTGATGCACTGACGCATGTGTTCTTGCTTTTCCCATTATAACTCAAATTCTCAACTATCAATCTTGAGAGCAACTGGCGTGTTCCCTCAAGTATCAGAGCCCTAAATCTTCATAAGGTTCATACGCATCTTCAACTCAAGAACTGGTATTGAGACGGCAAGATGAAGCACTTAGAGGAGAAACGAAATGCCGCTCGAGTATGGTCCAGGAAAAAAGAAGCTGAATATGAAGAACAGAAAAAGGGAAAAAACACGTCGATTCTCAGCCATGGTTATAACTTTCTGCCAGAAGTTGTTAAAGAGAAGACAGCAGCTGAAACGTGGCTAAGTTAGAAAGCTTATAAACATTGCCAAGAATCTTTCAATAGGTTGTATTCGAAAGAAAAATCCTATACCTTGATGATACTATGAGGAAAACATAGCTAGAGAATGAGAGAGAGGCATTGGTGCTTCTACATTCCTTGCCGTATCTCAAAAAATTTTATTGGCATTTTGTATGGGAGAGACAATATCTTTGGAGGATGCTGTGGGTGCTTTACAAGCTAAAAAAATTTAGGCGAAACTCAGAACTGAAGGACTGAGATTGCTCGTGGGAGGTCTGATCAAAGAGAAAGAATTGCCTGACGATAAATCAGAAGCCAGCAGAAGGAAATGTAGCAATGAATGTTCATAATAAATTGTTTCATCTACAAGTTGATGGTAGGATCACATTTGTGATCATGAACCACTGGATTTCTGTTGTTCAACTAGTTGGTACCTGTGATGCTCGGACTAGGCATTCTGACCGATATACCCGTGTCGACACGGCACGACATGAATATAAAATATGGGCAGATTCTTCAATTTTCAAGCGGGTATGGTAATTTTAATTAATTATGTCATTTCTAACTATTATTTTAGTTTTATGCTTTTGTCATGAAATTTATGTTATTTTTGGTGTTTTAAACTTTTAGTATAAATTTTTAATTGGTTTAAGTGACATGTTCTATCTTTTAACAATTTGCCAGTTCTATCTTTTAACAATTTGCCACTTAATTATTATTTAACTTTCTACATGTGAATTTCTGGGAAATTTCAAAATTGAAGTGTAAAAGATGTACCCACGTACCCTTATTCGAAATTCGGACTCCTTTTGATCATACTCCCGTATCTTACACTTTAAAAAATAAAAAATCCAACACTTAAATATGTATTTGAGTCCAAACATCATAGGTTGGTACGTGTGTTCTTACTTTTTGTTATATCTCAAATTCTTAACGGGAAAATCAGTGTTTCCCCTTGAAAGTTCCATTAATGCACTAGCATGAAAAGGAAAAAGACTAATTGCAGTGATTTTGCTGCGAGTAATACATATATAGATAGAGAGAGGACGTAAATGCAATTATTTTTTCAACTATTCTTTGATAGAATTAGTTACTTTGCTGGTGAAGATACATCAGGGTAAACTTGATCACATAAAGAAGAGAATGAAAGAAGAGTACAATAGCTGATATATCATCCATTGCTATTTCCTTTCTCTTTTTCTTCTACGAATGGACAGCCCACTTCACAAGACACTTAGCTGAGTTTGCTCTGTCAGCAGTTGATGACACAATTTCCACTGCCTCTTCGTTCGATATAACGTCCCATACCTTCGTTCCATCAAACAGAAAATACAATATCAGTATCAATCTTTCGTAATTAGTGTTCGCTAATATATATATGGTACGTAAGTATATGGTAAAGTCATCTGAGATAAGGCAGCTATTACAGTAGTATCGACTGTAAAATATTGTGTGCAGCCTCATATGTGACAATTACGTATAAATTCTACTCCACAATAAGGATTCAGGGTTTTAGGGGATAAGGATAAAGAGATAAAATTATCACTATCTCGAATTTTGTCTTACATTTGATGAAGAAGTTTGTATCTCCATCAATTTGACAGAGATTAAAGAGGGCATAGGCTATAAGATTCCTCTTATACATTTCAGATTTAAGTTTTCTTTATGAGGCTTTATTTTAAAGATCCTTGAACAAGAGCTGCTGAAGTCACGTTCACTGGTTTCTGCTTATTGTCAAATTTTTTAACCTCCAAGCCTAACCGACAAATCGAAATTTTCCTTCTGGCCTATTCTTTACATGATTTAAATGAATACCGTGTGCTTTGTGGATCAGTACAGAGGTTGCCTAATTGGACTCGTAGTGATTTTAAGCCAGCCATGTTATCCTTAAAAGAAATGCAATATTGTTTCCTACGGTTATACATTTGTCCACAAGGTCAAGATTAATGAATTAAGATCATACTAACCCCATCTGTTGCGAGCACGACAAACTGATCTTTACTCGTTATATGTCTCTGTTTTACTTCAGGTACTGAAATAAGACCAAAATCCTTAACACAATAGTCCCCAAAAGCTCTAGAGATTGCTAGTCCAGGAGACTCCTTATCGGGCAGCCACACTCTGTGAACCCCTGGCTCATCACGCAGACAAAAAACTCGGCCTTTGGACTGAATTATGCGCTCAGCCTCCTCTAGAAACATTGTTAACATAGTTATACAACGAATAGATATTTAATTAGGAATAGAGAGAGAGGCCTGCACAGACGGAGAGGTGGACTAACGTTGCAGATTGGGCTTGAAGTCTATAGTAAGTTGTACTGGTTCCAAGTTGCCAGTTTCAGACATGGTGGCCGATACAGCACGCGAATCGCCAACATTTGCAATGAATATAAGCTCTCCCTGACAGAAAGTGAAGACTTAGAAGAAATGGAGAAATATGAAACTTCTTTACCTGCCTAACAATTGTTGAACTTGATAGAATCGCATGGTATATAGGACTAGAAAATATCCCTATCTAATATATGCCAAGATTCATTACAGAAAACAAGTTGAGGAAAAAGATTTCAAACACTCCTGATAAAATTTGTGAGTTTTCTACATTACAAGCCTTTCGTGGAAGTCCAAAGATAAGTTTAAAGCCATAATGTTAACTGAGTACACTTAAACTTTGGATTTGGTTCATTGGTACTTTCTATTTAAGTTTCATAGATTTGGATCCTCATTCCAAAGGTAGGGGTACCAAATGTAGCAGAATAACACAACAAAAGCACAAGCGGAATAACAAAACAAAACAACACGCTCTGCCGAAAAATAAAAGAGGACACAAAAATTGGTCATGCAGTCCAATCAAACATGATTACGTCTGTGGTGCTCAGACGAAGCACAAACTATCTGCACTAGAACTAAATGCGCGCAAAACATGTCTTCAAGGATTATATGTCCTTTGTCCAAATAAAGCACATTTCATCATAACTATAGTGCATTTTCCCATATGTCAAATACACTGCGCAAGGCAGCATTGCATGCAATAAGTGAAACTTCTTTACCTGCCTAACAATTGTTGAAGCAGTGGAGCCACTGTTGAATGAATCAATCTTACAGTGTTGCTTCAGCTCACGATCTATGTCAGCATATGTCTTCAAGTAGGAATTTTTCCATATATTGAATTTATGAACATTTCTATCTGGTTCCAAATCAAAATTGGGATCAAGTGAAGCTTCGATGAGTGTCTCCTGCCAGTTACGAAGAAGAGATGATGGCATCGACTCACTAACCCTTTTCGCCACAAAATGTCCCCAAGGCCCATGACCATCAAATATCCCACAAAACATCATGTCCTCTTGACATCCGAATTCCTGATACCGGAAATCACAAAGCACGTCTATCACCAAAAATATCAAAATGAAAGCCAAATTGTTGACAGCTGAATAATGGAAACGTAGAATTAAATCATTGAATATTTTCAACAAATCAATATATGGGTGCCTGGTAATCCACATGATTCAGCCTCAGAATGTCCTTGGTGCCTAAAAGGTAAGCTGTGATTGGGTTAAGCTAGACTAAGTGCCCCCAAATAGAATAAGTTGTTCTAAGATGAATGAGTTCATCCATTCTCTAAATTCTTCAACTTTTGAATGAGTTGGTTCAAAATATATCAAAGCAAGCACGTGCAGTGAGTTCAAGTCCCATAGCTACCCATTTATGAAAATTGTGCAACCATCTAGCGTTGGATGAAATGGGTGTACTAAAGCACATTTATACCCTTTCTCATGTCTTAAGCTTTTAGACGAGTTGACTCAACATATACCTCCCAAACGATGCAGCAATCTTGATTCACGCCTTTCTCCCCTCGTTTTGAGAAAACTGAAGCAAAATTATGGGATCTGTCGACATTAACAGTGCCTTGCCTCCTCAATATCAACTCATTCTTCTTCGCATCCTTCGCCATAGCTTCCGCAGCCTCTCTTCCATCATAAGTTTCCTTATTGTTCTCCAAATTCTTGGTTTTTTTAATTGAAAGCAACCTCAAAAATCCATCGAAAATCCACCATAAACGACCCATGTTACACCACTTCTACGACACTAAAACCTGCACAGACACGACTCTTTATCTATACAGCTTCCAACCCTCTCAAAATCACATAAATAACTAGACACTAATAATCTAAACATGCTCATATACAGAAATAGAGCCAAAGATCTGATCCAGAAAGGTGAGAATCCTAAAATATTACATGTATGCTACCATGTTTGATTGTTTAGAAAATGTCGGATTACAGACATCAAGCCCAGAATATTCCTAATTAATATTTTAACCTAATCTATATTCTATTAATTTGATAAAATAAGAGACCCCCAGAATTATTCAAATAATTCAACATAAATGAATCATTTCTACAGTTCTCTTTCGTATTCATCCAACAATCAGCTAATGCTTTAACTAATATGAAAAACAATTTTGATAAAGTTAAAGAAACCCAGAATTTAAACGCCTAATAAAGAGGAAATTCATGTGAAAAACCTTGATTTTTCAGAAACTGGGCTAGAAGCTGACATTGCTTGCCTAAAACGGATGAGCATTATTTAGAGATAGCTACAGAAAGCGATGTCACAGAACCATCACAATCCATTATTTAGATATTTTTTACACGTGCAAGGTGAAGGAAACAATACCATAAAGAGACATACAAAGGTGTCGTATAAATACTTGTCGAGATGAGCATAATTAGTCGTCAGTTGTTTCTGTAACGGATACATTGTCTGCTTGTCATGCACTGCGCAAACGGTCTAAAATCTTGCGTAATTAAGTATGTATTTGGGGGTTGAGTTTGTAGGGCGAATGAAGAAGCAGATTCGGTCACAGTGGACAGAAGATAAAAAGATATAACAATATGCGGTCTTGTCACGTCGACAATTGGAAAGTAAATTTAAAAGTCAACCATCGATATAGCAAGGCAACCCAACATGTTTTCAAATCTTCGGGTGGGCAACATAACTTTTACAAATTGTGTGCAAGAGATCAATTCTGGACGGAGAAGATAAAGACGTTGATATTCTAGATTAATTTGCTGAGGTAGTGGCATAGGACACATGTCCCCTTTCAAACAGTAGTCCTTTAAGACACCTGTCCTTTTGGAGCCAAGCGAGAGAGCTGGAGATGCTAAATATCATCCTTCAAGAATGATATTGTATTGTTTGATATCATTGAAACTTTTGAAGTTTTATTTAAATATACGTACCCTTGTTTAGTTTAAATAAAAACCAGGCTTTTAATAAATTTTGATGTGTAATTGAAAAGTTATAAATATAATAATACATGATTAAAATTAATTATTAATTTTAATTTTAATTCACTGTTTTAGTTAAACCAAATAGGAGACATATTTTATGTTATAGATGGTGTGTTGTTGCCAATTAACATTGTAAAATGTAAACTTAACTTTTGCAATTAATACAACTCTCTTAACTTTTTATATTTTTTTCCAGCATTTTTATATTTTTCTTATTTGAGTGAATATGTTTTTCTAGGTGTAATTAAATAGACAAAAGTGATGTTACTAAAGATCAAAATTTATGTATTTCATGTGAAAAACTATTCACGTTGAGAAAAAGTCTCGAATACCCATTTTAAATTATCCTTTGAAGAGTTGTAATCTTTAAGACCAAAATGATGAGCAATCCAAATAAAAAAAGTAAGTTGGAAAAAAGTAAATACAAAAGAAATCCAAATAAATGGAGTTCCGATAACGCCAAATGCGATTATTTTTATTCTTCTTGGGGACTAATTTATTTTTTTAGAGTTTTTGAATTTCAAATGAGTAGAGAGAAGATAAAGTTTGTAGGGTTCTTATTTTGATTTCAATTTTCCTCCCGAATTTTAAAGATGTGGGCTAAGGTTTTGATATGTATCTCTTGAATGCAAAAGGGTACGTGTTATCTTTTTTCATAGGCCAAAAATCAAAATCGTTGATTAGACATTGTCATGTTTGGTACGTAACAAATTTCAATTATGTATTGAGTAAAATGAGTATTTGCTTCCGTTCTACAATGAACAATATTGTGTCATCATCTTTACGGTAAAATTTTGATTGATGCCTCAGCGTTCATAAATAATTTTATATTAACTATTATATTGCACACTCGCTTAAATGTCTTAACTCATATAACCCCACAAATTTACCCCTTTTCCTAACCAATGTGGAGAAATGAGAGGATAACTAGAAACTAGATCCACTAGATTGAATTTAAGGTCTATTTGGTATGGTTTTTACTTTTGCTTCTACTTTTTGTGAGTTTAGATCATTTTTCTCTAAAAACTCTCATAATCGAAGAAAGTACTTTCAAAAAATTATTCAAACATGTTTAAAAGCAGTTTTTGACTTTTTCAAAAGCCCTGACAAATGGGTCATTAGACTTTCGTTATAGCATTACTAGGAGACCTGAAGTTAGAATAGTACGTTTTTTCAATAAATTCTAATTGTTGATCCTCAAAAAAAATTTAATTAATTTAACACTTCGCTGTATGAATGAAATGTCACATACTTAGGAATTTTAGATCTAACTGTGTCCAAAAAGAAATTATTTAGATATTTAGATAGTTGAAAACACTGATCTTTGATGAATTACTGGTAAACTGAGAATAGTTAAATTCTTAAGATATTTTGAACCTCTAATATTATCTTGAGAAATACTATAATCCTATAATATTATAGTGAAAGATTGATTTAGAGTAAGCGTATTAAAAATGACATCATTTTGCTTTTGTATCTAGAATGTCTCAAGTATTAAAAAAAAAAAAAAAAGTACTTCAATTTCATTATGCTTGCTTTCAAAAAACTTTTTGGTCATAAATCAGCTTATTATGCGTCTACAACAACCTAAAATCTTAGGCACAAGTTGAATACACCAATTTCTTCTACTTTCCTAATGTTATGGGATTGGCGGTAGTGCTAGCTTCTATTTGAAATGGAGTCAGTCAAGAGACACAGTTTGGAAACTAATGGACTAATTTGAGATCCATTCAATTCTTCAGGGACCAAAGCCAAAAGTTTTTAGAAACAGGATTATGGTCGACTATATATGGAATCCAGAGTTTATATCGTCATTTGAGAATCGGAAAGTAATATAGGACCTGCTTGTGATATTTGAAAAGTTCAGGAATATAAGTAAAATTTTGGAAAAAAATTATTATTATTGGAGGAGTTTCGAGCTAAATAATATTTCACTTAATAATATTAAGTGAACGATCACTTGGTTGAGCATGGACCTAACTAAATATTATAAAAGTTCAAGGACTGGGTTGCAATTATAGAAACTTCCGTTTCAAGGTCAATTAAACAGACGAGCATTATATGCATGATGTCGACTAATGTTAAGTAGAAATTTGAAAGATGTTTGATCTCATTATTTTTAAAATACATTTTTTTCTCTCACTTTCAATCGTACATTTTTCTATAAAATAATATTATTCACAAATTTAAATTTTTTCCTTAATTTTTAACATACATTCTCTATCAAACTATTATTCTAAAATGTATTTTTAGCCAAAAATGAGGCTCAAACTGGTGCTTAGTAAGTTCGAGTCTGAAGTTTTATTTTGGGCTTGAAGGGCATAATTATCATTAAACAGCTAACCACTTTTGCAATATGATAAATAAAGATTGAGATCACAAATAATGTTTTTAAGATTTAATTCAAGACATTTGAGATAGACTGGGTGGGTCAGTTGAAGTTTTTGGACTTAAGTTGTGGAAATGTACAAAAATACGAGGATTTCAATAATGCCATTTTCATGACTTTTCGATCACTCTAAGAGAGTCAAATCATCTTTTTATTTTAAATGAGAACCCATTTTCATATGTTTATGTTGGCCTCATTTTTTGCACCGTTGACGCGAACAACAAATATCGGGCTCACTCGTGTTCTCGCAAGTTAATTTCAATACGTGTAGACAAATTACTAGTCAATAATATCTCGAATTTGAATGTGTGAGAAGTTTTATAATATGAGAAAAATATGTTCAAGCACCAGCAAGATACATAAGTGAAATTGCACGATAAGGAATGAACAACAAAAACCTAACTAAAGATCAAGATTAAACATCTAAATTTAGCAATAAAAGATCAAATTAAGAATGAGAGAATATCTAGATTGTAGTTGATATATTTGCATTACCCTCCAAAATGACACAAATGGGAATATTTATAGTGTTATATGTGAAATGATGATCATTGGATGAGAGGACACGTGACATCATCTCCTTAACCTAGACATCTTATCCTATGTATCAATTTTGACTCAACTAGTCATAGCGCATTAAATGTCCCCAAAAAGGGGGTAACCATCTTATAACTTATGCTGACAAGGCTGACCTTTTACTTATTACAAAAGTCCAACCAATCACTCCAACAAGATTTCATAAATTCAAGATCCTCCAATGTGGGTCATCACTCGTCCTAATTGAGTTTCGGATTTTACATCATTGAGTCTCACCACTTTGGCAAAAGGGCTTCCGGGGAGCCTCAAATTTAGCTTCAGTTAAGTACTTCGACGGGCTTTTCGACAAGAAAGGACTTCGGTGGATTGGAGTGGATCGGATCTAATAGGCTTTGGTAAGTCCTTTGCGCTCCACATGGGACGCTACGTGGCTTCAATGGGTTGACCAAGTAGGACGCGTAACAATAGTCCCCCAAGTCCATGTATGGTTATTCGTGTCATCCGTGGACTTCAACAGGTTTTCCTATCATGGTTAGTTTTTCGACAAACACAATAGTCCCCTAAATCCAATTATAGATATCATCGTTGGAGTTCGAAGTCGAACCTGATTCTTGCATGTCGTCTTATCCTTATGTAGTGCTGAACTGCTGTAGCTTGGTGCTGATGCAAAGAAATGCTGAACTGTCGAGGCTCTTTATATATTAAAATAGAGCATGTTTTCGATAATAGTGCCAACGACTTTATGTTTTTGTGCATTACGAAGAAAAGACAACTGAAGCATTTTGACTTCCAATATAAGTACAGTTGTTACGTATTGAATGCGCAATTATGGCCGTGCTGGTGCAATTTGAGACTAACACGACGAGGCTTATGCGTTGATACATGCATCAATCTGAGGTGTTAATATGGAAAATTGTTTGAATTCAACGCCTCAAATGTAGTTAAAAATGGACGCTTTAGATGAAGTAGATCTAGATCCAAGGTTGAGCTTCATCATTTCTTCCTATAAAAGCCAAAATCATGCCCTTGTATCAGTTTTTAACATTTGCAAAGATCCTCAAATACCTTCATTAATCAAAAAATGTTTCAGGTCATTTCTGTTATCCGACGATGTCACATTCCTAGAGCTTCTTTTCATTTAGATAATTTTTCTGTCTTCTCATCCTTCATTCCATCTCTTTTTTCAATTGCCATGGCTACTGGTCAAGTAGTGTGAGGGTAATAATTGCTAGGGTTGGGGGCAGGCCACATCTGGGGGGGCGGACAGAGGCTTTTGGGCTATGAGTGAAGGTCTCATTGATTACGAGGCATGGTGAGGGGCTGTAAGAATCCCTTCTGCTATGTCCTCTGCAAAATTGGTTGAACTTAGGGGGAAATATAAAATCCTAGATTCCATAGAACTTTTGGAACCTGAAACCCATAAACTTGCCTGCTTTCCGAAGCAGCGATGTGTGGTCGTTAGTGAATTTTTGTTTAGGACAGGTATGCGTCTACCTCTGCATCCATTTTTTAGGACAGTGCTGAGGTCCTATATATTAGCTCCCACCCAATTATTGCTAAATGGGTGGAGCCAGTTAGTTGGGGGCATACTTCCTTTGGAGGGAGACCACGCTTGGCGAATAGATGCCCCTCCATGTCTTCTAGACATTTTTCCAACCCAGGGTACTTGGGAAAGAGGAGCCCAAGGGCTAGTATTACATAACTCCTTGGTAGGCCCATACCCTATGTAGTAGGTTTGCACTCTTCCATAAAATGGTGGAAAGAGACGTGGTTCTAGGTTGGGGAAAAGTGGCAAATGGTTGAGGGAGATAAGGCCATTGCCTATACAGTGCAAACCCAGTATTCTGAACCTCGTAAGTTTCTCTTTTTGAAATTTTCCATTTACTTACAATTTTATTTGACACTTACTAGTTTGTAGTTTAGGGACTTTCTTCGAACTCTCCCAGGCTAAAGACATCTATAAGGTCCTCAAAAGGTAATTACTGAGGCCCCATTTTGATGCACAAAGGTTTCATCCTCAAAGGTCCTATGGACGTCCTCAATGGAGACGCCACTTCGACCACCTAATTAACTGAAGCAAGGTCTTCCTGGACTTCGGATTGATGGCCTCAAAAGGTAATTATCGAGGCTCCATGTTAATGCACAGTACTTAGTATTGATTTTAAAATGGTCTTTGTTGCTTGCAGATGATTTTGGGAGGAAGAAGTACCCCATCCCTTACATGGCTTCAATCTTGATAGCCACTTCTACAGTGAGTTCCAGGGCCTTGAAGCCCTCATTTGAAGGTCAGGAGGAAGTTAGAATGCCTCAACAAAGAACATACTAAGAAAATTGAGGATGGATGAGGCCCAGAAGGTTGATAAGGGTAAAAGGAACATATATGAGCCCTAGAAGAAAAGAAAATTATCCCATAGCACTGCTTTTGGGAAGTTTGTGACAACCAATGCCCTAACTGCCAAGTAAACCCCACCGCCTCCACCTCCGAAGTGGATGTAGGCTTCTTCCAATGCCGTGAAGACCCAGAAATTTAAGAAGGCCAGTAAAGAGGCTACGAAGGAAGTAGAACAGACCTCCGAGGCTGCAAAGAAGGCACCAGTGATGATGACCACCGGAAAGTCTGGAAGATTTTTGGCAGGGCAAGATGAGAATATTTCCCCAACAGTAATGGACATGTTGGCACCTGAAGTCCAAGGTGCCACTGCAAATTTTTACGATTTTTAGACTAAGAAGTGGCAGAATTATGTTTCTACCTATGTTGCGGGCTACCTTGGTAAGCCAAAGCGCCAAGGCCTTTGGGGTCGCCCTAGAGTGCCAGATGTTCTGAAAGATATTTAGACGTGCAACCGATATTTGATTGAAAAGTTGGCCTCGACAGAAAAGGAGATGAAAATGATGAAAGCTAAGGTCGAAGATCTAAAGGACCAGCGAACTGAAGAGGCAGCTAAGTTGAATTCTGCCTTAGCAGAGATCGAAGCTCTGAAGAGGGAGTTCTATGAATCCCAGTGCGAAGTGGCTTGCTTGAAAAAGAAGGTTGAAACTTTAAACAATCATCAAAAGCTAACAGTTGAAACTTTTTGTAATTTCTTATTTTTAATAACTGAACTGGGACTTCAATGATGTGTAGAACAGACACAATTTAAACAATATAACTTACAAGTGTTGGAACCTCTGCACCACTTAAACAATATAACTTGTAAGTCAAACTGATGTAAATATGATGACCTCCGAAGACGAATTATCCTTCAAACATTTGAAACATGATTAATCTTCAAATGTGTTCAGCTTTAATATTATTTCTCATCCCATGGCGTTTAGCTTCGTCATGGGATACTTGTGTTGTACACTTCGGATGACCAATGAAGTAATCTCTTTTGGTATCCGATCCTCGTCTTAGGGGCGTCTACCCTTCTGTACATGGTGGATGGTTCATCTATGTAAGGGCTTCTCCCATGACATTTAATATCATTATGGGATGATTGTGTTGTATGTCTCGAAGGACCGCCGAGGTAATCCCTTTTGGAATTTGATCCTCGTCTTTGAGGTGCCCACACTTTTGTATATGGTGGATGGTTCATCCATATGGGAGCTTCTCCCATAACGATCAGCTTCGTCGAGGAATGCTTGTATTGTACGCCTCGGATGACCAATGATGTAATCCCTTTTAGACAAAGCTTCAGGAGAAGAAACACCAGCTGTTGAAGCACCTACTACTGAGGCGTTGGACTCCTTGCTACCTCTAGAATAGTTTATGATTTTTTTTATTTTGTTTTCTATGTAATGGCTGAGGCCTTCATTTGTACAAATTTTTTTATTAATGAAGTACATGTTTCCCTAATATCTTGTTTTTAATAACTGAACGGGACTTCAATGATGTGTATAACATACATAATTTAAATAATATAACTTGCAAGTGTTGGAACCTACAAAAGACGCACCTCTTAAATAATTTACTTGCAAGTTAAACTGAAATAAACATGCACCACCTACGAAGATGAATTGTCCTTTAAACATTTGAAACATGATTAATCTTGAATTGCGTTCAGTTTTAATATAATTTCACCTCTTCTCATGATGTTCAACTTCGTCATGGGAGGCTTGTGTTGTACATCTTGGAGGACTAATGAGGTAATCCCTTTTGGGATCCCATTCTCATCTTAGAGGCGCCCACGCTTCCTTACCTTGTGGATAGTTCATCCATGTAAAGGATTCTCTCATGATGTTCAACATGTCATGGGAGGCTTGTGATATACGCTTCCGAGGACCAATAAGGTAATCTCTTTTGGGATCCGATCCTCGTCTTTGAAATGCCCACGCTTCCATATATGGTGGATGATTCATCCATATAGGGGCTTCTCCTATGATGTTCAGCTTCATCATGTGAGGATTGTGCAATACGCCTCGGACGACTAATGAGATAATCATCTTTGGGGTCTGATCCTTATCTCCGAGGCGTCCAGGCTTCCGTACATGGTGGATGATTTATCCATATAGGGGCTTCTCCCATGATGTTTAGATTCGTCATGGGAGGCTTGTATTGTACACTTCGGATGACCAATAAGATAATCCATTTTAGGGTCCAATTCTTTTCTTCGAGGCGCCTACGCTTCTGTACATGTAGATGATTCATCCATATAGAGGCTTTTCCCATGACGTTTGTTGTGTTTTTTCTATCACATGTGTACGATATCGTAACAAGTAATATAGTGGACCTTTGAGTTCGGATTATCGTTCCCACGAGAACTATACTCTAGTCTTAATCTACTTTTTCTGCTTCTATTTGATGAAAGTAAACAAATAAAGAATTGATATTTTTGTGGCAGTTGATTTTCTAAAATGAAGTAAATACCTAAGA
>CAIGRB010033228.1:21831-38733 GCA_903798255.1 Fraxinus quadrangulata | reverse complement strand
GAGAGAGAGAGAGAGAGAACATCTAATTAAATGAATATCTAATTTTGTACAATGAAACTTTAATCTTGATTTTTGAATATTGATTTTGAAAAGTAGGATTTTGTGTAATTTTCCCTTTAAAAAAATCGAAAGCATTATTGGGCTCAGAATTTATTTTCCTTGATCCTTACTATACTTGCATGGATAATTATTGGGCCACTATAATTTATTCCCATTTCTACATTCGTGAATTATTGTCGGGCCTACCAATTCATTTAGTTTCTCGAATGGGCCCGATTGAATATTTTTCTTGGGCCGGTTCATCTCATTTTATTTCTAAGATTGAGTTTCATTGGACCAATCTTATGATTATTCTACTGTGGCCGTAATCTCATTTCGGGGTTGCACAAAAACGACAAGAAGGATTAAACCATTAATCTTGTCTAAAATAATAAAATTTTATCCTCGTCATTTGTACAAATTACATACTTGAGGAATGAATATCAACTCTTATCTCTATCATTTCCCTCCATCAGGTTTTAGTCAATGGACTTATTATGCTTCCCCAAATTCAATTTTTTCATCATATTGAAAAATATCCTTGTATAGATCAATTATTATAAGGTTGGACAAATGTCATAAGCATCATATTTCAATGAGCTATTTGGGGTCAATTACTTAGAATAACATGAAAAAGTGGTTCAACATTTACAAGGTAGTTATCCATGTTGACTACATTTTATTTGATGCATATAATTGAGATACATGCCACGTTGAATGTTTTGCTTCCTCAACCCAAATTATCTAGTACCTTAGCCCAAATTATCAAGTACGTGCCTTTGGAATTTTTTATCATCATTATGTGGCATCTGGAGAAAATTTGAGATTTGATTATAGATTAAAAAAAAAAAAAAAAAAAGGAACTACAGTCACAGTAGCATGAACACAACACATGCATTCACTTTCAAACTCTCAAATTCCATTGGAATATTCACTATTGGCTAGTTTTCGTTGCCTCTTGTTTCTGTAATTTAAATATCATGCAAAGTTAGTGTCGTAGCAAGATTTAATGCCATGGCAGGATTTTCGTGAAGCTAAATTTTTTTACTACTTGCTAACTTTAAACAATTATGCCATTAGATTTGTGTGGATGCTCAAATAATTTTCCATATTGGCAAGATTAGAACAAAGAACTATGTAAATGTTCTACAACTGCGTTAATTATGTATTCGTTGACGTGAAAATTTGTCACTTGGAGAGAGAAAATTGCAAGGCAATTACAATGCATGCCAAATATTTATAAAAGCTCCAGGCTTGGATCTCTCTTATTAAAGGCACTCTTGATCATCACCTCTATTATTCGAGGCAATCTATAAAACCTTAGGGCTCCATCCAGATGTGTTTGCTCATGCAAAATGAGTCTTTCCTAACCTCATTTGCAAGATACTTATTCCTCGCCTCTCACTATCGTCGAGCCTAGCTATAAGACCTCGTCTATCTGAGGCTTGCTTATCTGAGGCTTGCTTATAAGACTCCGATAGATCGAAAGCTATTTGCGGAATGTTTATTCCCCACCTTGGAAGATGCTGATACTGGCTTACGAGATATTTATTTCTCGTCCCTCACTATCGTTCTGAGGTTAATTTATTAGACTCCGATAGTTTGAAAGCTATTCGTAGGATGTTTATTCTTCGCCTCGCCAGATGATTAGTCCTAGCTTCGCGTTCCAGTGTGCAGGCGATGCCTACGGAGTGCAAACGGTCGTCAGATCTTTTTTTGATCGGTGGCCTTTGCCTCCTAACGGAGTGTTCCAGTGTGCAGGCGATGCCTACATGGAGGGGAGGTGGACGAGATTTTGTTGGTCCAATTTTTAAGGTCAACAGGTGGTATAGCTGAATATGTGAGATAATGTTTAACATATCAAAAGATAAAGGCGAAGCATCAAAGACCAATGAAAACATCACAACCATTATCTATCCCATAATGGAAATAGGAAATAATTACAATTGACTTTGTGGTAGAATTACCAAAATATGCTAAAGGATACAATTATAGTTGGATTATTGTAGATAGATTGACCAAACCTACTCATTTCATCCTAGTTTGTTCCACTTATGCCATGGATCGATTTGGAAAACTTTATGTATAAGAAATAGTTAGAATTCATAGGGTAGCACAATGCATTGTTTCTGACAAAGATTCTAGGTTCTTATCTTTCTTTTGGAGTAACTTGCAAAAGGCTTTGGGAATACAGTTATCTTTTAGCACAGCTTATCATTCCCAAGTTGATGGGACAATCAGAAAGAATAATTCAAATATTGGAAGATATGTTCATGGCTTGTGAACTAGATTTTCATGATCAATGGAGTAAATTTTTGTTCATGGTAGAATTTTCATACAACGCCAGTTCTTAGACTACGATTGGAATGGCTTCTTACAAGGCATTATACGGTAAAAATGCAAGTCTTTGTTTTATTAGGATGAGGATGGAGAAAGAAAATTATTAGGTCTAGACATGGTCCGTAAAATGACTAATACAAATACTTCAGCTTATACAAACTGTCCAAAACCCACAGAAATGTTATCTTGACCAGAGGAGAAGAATGTTGAAATTTACAGTAGGATATCAAGTATTTTGAAGATAGATCTAATGAAAGGAGTTATGTGGTTTAGAAATAAAGGAAAGTTGAGCTCGAGATATGTTGGTTTATTTTCTATTGTTGAAAGGATTGGAAATTTTGTCCACAAGTTTGTCCATTCTTCATCAATGTCCCAAGTGCACAATAAGTTTCATTTATCGATATTAAGAAAATATAGTGGAAACCTTCTCATGTACTGAAGAATGAACCGATAGAGATAGAATAAGATTTGACTTATGAAGAAAAATTGTAGAAATTCTTCTACAAGAAGTAAAACAACTTAGAAATAAGAAAATTTTGTTTCATTAGGTTTATGAGGGAATCAATCTATAGAAGATACTACATGGGAAAGGCAAGATGAAATGTAGGTTAAGTATCCGAAACTTTTTCGATAAGTAAATTTTGAGGAAAAAAATTTCATGAGGGGAGGATGTAGTATCCTACACCTCACACTACACACTTGACCAATATAATTTATGTAGTACATGCAATTCACATGTTATTTGCATTTGCACCAATATTTCATAATTGTTTCCGATAATAATTATATTTTTATCATTTGTGCGGTGATAGTTGTCAATCTCCCAGAACTAAATGGTGAATTTTGCATTGGACTATGATGAAAAATTAGGCCAATCAAGGTGTTAGATATTGATTGGTTAAGCAATTGTAATCTTGAAAGTGTCACAATTATTATCGATAAGGTTACAAGCTTTTGGCTCAGTTTGATCAAGGCCTTTCGAAAACCTAGATACGTATTTAATATATTTGGGCCATTAGTAATGATGCAAAAGAATCACAATATAATATTATAAGGTTTGTGCGAGTTTATAAATATTGAAGTGCAAATTTTAGAGGTCGATCGTGAATCAGGTGTCAATTGGGTAAAAAATCAAATGAACAGCTAAGGAGTTAGTGCTATAAATTATTATGGGATCTTATGGCAATTAAATTAGGCTCTGAATAAGTTAATTATTGATGTAAAATCAGATTTTACCACAAGAAGCCACCTCAAGCTTGAAACACCTCATGGTTGTTAACTTGTCTTTTAAAACCACCTACTTTCTTAACCTCTAAACATCCCTCACGACCCCAAGCATTTCAAAACCTTATATTTACCTCTTAAATCATACGTTAAAGTCTCCAAGTTAGCTCAATTGATTTCAAGTGGAAGAGGAAGCAAATGAATCAAAAGGGAGTGAAAATCAAGAAGCTGAAACTGAATCTTGGGCAGGTGAATTATGCTCATGGTTTTGATGCTAGTTGTTATTATTATTATTATTATTATTATTATTTTTTAGGTTTTTATGGTTTCTTGGACTCCTAAAATTTCTTGATATTATGTTGGAGTGTTGTTGGTAGTGTTATTATGACAAAAAGAGGAATAAAAGATTGCAAGAACTTGAATGAGACTACCATGGACAGAAGTTAGGTACTGGATTTTGGTTATTCGACATTAGATTTTGGACAATATTTTCAGTGAAACTTGTATGTATCACTATAAAATGCTTTTATACAAAAGTAATAAGTATAGAAGTAATTTTCGAAGAGTTGAATCTGATTTATGGAATAATAATTGAATAGAATAGCTGTTACGGGCCTTTAGAGGCCCTCCACCTAGTCCGTCTACCTCATCCACCACGTGTTGAACGAACTGATTCCGCGCTGCCATGTGGTGGACGCACCGAATTTGTACCGGACGAACTGAATTTGTATTTGATGAGCTGAATTTGATGTTCCGAACCGAAATGCTATTGTTTCCTCATAGAAGAGTTGAACTCATCCGCCATACATGACGGATGCAAAGGCAAGTACTCCAGTACATCCCACATTCACCTCTCCTAGCTTGCTAAGATCTTTTATGATGAGATCTCTCCAAAGTCAAAGTCCTTAGACTGATTGAAGGGACGTGTGGCAGGCTACAAATGGTCAACTCATGTTGCTATGTCAGAAATTATTTAATGCCCACCAACCTATGGATTGATAGATTGATGCCTATAAAAGGATGACCCATCCGGGATCCGAAGCCACGTGTCCTCCCATCCAACGGTTCTCTTCTTCCTTTCTCTAGTATAAATACCCCCATACTATGATAAGGGAGGGGTTCCCATTTGAATCTAGTTTTTTAACTCTAAAGAGCATTATATTTACACACATTCTCAACCACATCCCAATGACCACTTCACCGATGGGCACCACTTTTTCGGTTGATTGAAATATTGGCTTGACCGTCGGAGTGCTTACCACCACTTTTATCTCCAATGAAAAAGGCTACGAGTGACTAACAGTATGCTACCGAACGCAGGAAGGAGCTTATGTGAAGACTTATTCTGTTGGCCATGTGTCGGAGCCATTTATCGAGGTCAACAATAGCCATTTTGAGATACCTAGTTTAGTACTCTATCAAAAAAGATTGATTTTGAGGCTCTAAAGTCTTTACTTGTAGCAAGTTTATGGTATGATTACCTTCATTTACATGTCATAAAATGTGTAGCAAAATTTTGGGAATGATTGGTGTTGACCCCGAAAAATGGTCACGACACATGATCAATAGAATAATACTCCACGTAAGCTCCTCCGTACGTATGGTAACATACCGTTAGTCACTCGTGGCCTTTTTTGGTAGAGGTGGAAGCGATCATGAGCACTCTGACGATCACGTTAGTGATTTTGTAAGCAGAAAGTGACGTCCAGTGGTGAGGTGTTCACCGAAATGTGTCTAAGAGTGTGTATATGTGTGTGTTCTTCAGAGTTAAGAATTTTTTTAAGGTTAGGAAATAAAGAGAAAAAAAGGTCCCCCTCTTACCTTAATGAGGGAGTACTTTTACTAAGAGGAAGGAAGAAGAGAACCGTTGGATGTAGGGACACGCGGCTTTGGATCCCAGGCAGATCATCCCTTCATAGGCATCAATCTGTCCATCCATAAGTTGGCAGGTATAAATGTTTCCTGACATAGCAGTGTAAATTGACCGTTTGGAGTTTACCACACATCCCATCAATCGGGCTAAGGATTTGATTTTGGGAATATCTTCTCATAAAAGATCTTGGCAAGCGTGAGGAAGTGAATATGGGGTGTAGCGAATGCGGAGTACGGGCCTTTACGTCCATCGTGTGTGACGAATGAGTTTGGATTCTATAAAGTGAGCAACAGTGTTTCAGTTCGGGCTATTAGATTCGGTTCGTCCATACGAGTTCGGTTCATGGTAGACGAACTGAGTGAACAAAGTGGAGGGCACCTTAATTCAGTTAGTTTGAGGTGTGGCCGCATGAAAATTAGATCATGCTGCCATGTAGCGGACAAATTGGATGGATGAGGTGGATAGCTCATGAGGGCCCATAATAAGTCCCTCAAGTCTGTGTATGGATATTTATATAATGCATGGACTTCAATGTAGCTATATTATGTCATTTGGTTGTGTGCACGTGTTAATCGTTATAGAACCACTTCGAGAAAAGTTGTGGCAGAAGCTAAGTCCTTGCTGAAGGATGAAGCACTGGGTTTTTGGGAACTTTGGAAAAGGTTGTTGCAGAGGCAAAATCCTTGATGAAGGATGAAGCATTGAAAGTTGGCAACTTTGGGAAAAGTTCTTGCTGATTAGACAAGTTAGGGCTGTGTGCTAATAATTTGAAACTTTCGCATCTTCCCAAGGTAATCATGAGGGGGTCGCTTGCTTCCAAGGCATGCCTTCTAGATAATAAATGGTAATCATGGCAACGGCTAGACAAGTTCAAGGCGACACATTTGGGCAGGGGCGTGAAGCACACCGCTTAATCAGGACCATTGGCTTAACTGACCTTTGAGATTAACAGTGATGATGTACTATAGGTTTAAACGGCCTAATAAATGCATTTTATACACTTATCTAGGCTTCAAATTATGACATTTTGTGGTTTTTTTAATGAGATTATAGCCTAATTTATGATATAATGTGTTATTAGGTGAAACTCGATGGATGATGAAGAATTGGAGAAAAGAATGCAAAATTGGCGAAAAAGAGGCAAGATCCAAAGTTTGGGGACCGAAGTGCAATTGCTCAAAAGTTGTGAAGAACCTCACGATGAAGATTCGAGAGTACTAGGAGTCGATTGGATAAAGGAAGGCATCAAAGGGATAAAATATCGTCAAAATATTATCACACATCAATTTAGGATTGAAAGAGTTATGATTGGTTTTTATACTCATATTGTGATCCACATTTGACATAACAAATGATCGAATTTGAAGATGATTTCTGAAGAACAGTTGTAGTCCCTTGAGTAAGCTTTCCAACGCATCTTGAATTACCTCAATTCAACATTGAGAGAGAAAGTTATGATAAAAATACTAAAAAAGGCACAAAATTCGGAACAGCGACACAGCGCCCAGGCGCTACAACCTAGCGCCCAGGCGCTATGTTACCCTGAAAATAACAGATTTTTAGGGGCTAGGCACTGTGCCGCCATAGATTTTAGGTTTTCATTGTTGGAGTTGTGAAAACCCCCACAAAAAGACTCCAAATTGGCCAAGAACGTATAGGAAAGTATAAATAGACCTAAGGAGCATGGAAAAGGGGGTTCCCACATATTGAAAGAGGGTTCCACACTTTGTAAAATTGAGAGAAAAATAAAAGATCGAAGAGGAATTCGCGAGAAGAAATGCTTCAAGGATTCGAGTTCAAATTAAGGATTGGAAGCTGAAGAAGATTTCGGTGCAAGAGATGATTCTTTTCCATCTTTTTTATCAATTAAATCCGGTGATGTATTCGAATATGTTTATTTATTTCATCTTTTTCATCATGTTTAGCTAAATTCCTTATTAGGAAAAACACTGTAATCTATTGAGACCCTAGTTCTTTAATTCAAGAATTCTGTGTTTTATTCTTCCATGTGTTGATTTTATTATGATTGTAATGTATTTAATTACTTGATCAATAATTTGATGATCCATTGAGTTTCTTACGAATCGAGAGGTGAGTTTGAGACTTAGAACATGTAATAAAATTCGGTAACGAAGTATAACGTGTAGAGATATATATACCTAGTACTGCGGTCGTTATATGAATTTCTAGTGCCATAACTCGTTTAACTAAGGGTAATTCGCATAGAGATATGGAATTGAATTAGTTAAATAGGCTTAATGAGAACTCGAGAGGGGTAAATTGAATACCGTAGGAGAATTCGACCGAACACTACATTATGCTAGAATCTTGAAT
Organism: Fraxinus quadrangulata; assembly: GCA_903798255.1. NCBI lineage: Eukaryota > Viridiplantae > Streptophyta > Magnoliopsida > Lamiales > Oleaceae > Fraxinus > Fraxinus quadrangulata. The sequence continues at coordinate 30,923 of CAIGRB010033228.1, read as the reverse complement.
TGGGAACTAAGGTGATCATTAGATGAAGTTGTTTTGCCCTAATATATCATACATACATGAATCTTTGATCCATTTGTGTTTGTTATTTCATCATAATTTTCATTTGTTTTAGGCATTTAGTTCATTTTAGAAAATCAATATTCACAACTATCACAATCCTTTATTTGTTTGTCTTTTATCAAATAGGAGTTAGGAAAAGTAGGTTTAGACTAAAGTATAGTCCTCGTGGGAACGATAATCTAGACTCAAAAGGTCCACTTTATTACTTATTATGAGCCATACACTTGCGGGATATAAAAATCGACAACAAGTTTTTGGCACCAAGTTCAAGGCGACACGTTTGGGCAGGGCGTGAAGCACATGCTTAATCAGGACCATTGGCTTAAGTGACCTTTGGGATTAACAGTGATGATGTACTATAGGTTTAAACTGCCAAGATGTGATTAGTGATAATCTAATAGCTGGGGTGAATTGGCAACACCTATATAAGGACAAACGCCCCCATCTTATAGTTTTACTTTTACCAAAATTCTCTGATTTTCCCTTCCATCTTCTTAGTTTTGCTTTCCTTTTCTCTGATGACTACACCCTCCTTTGACTCGTTAGGTAACATTTTTTTCTTTGCTCCATTCTTCTTTTTTAGCTTTCAAAATTCGAACAAATGGGCACTAAGAGGTCTGGGAATACATCCACAAGTGAGGAGAGGCGAAGTGTGAGAAGTTTTGCCGTTAGGGAACCTATAGTCTTCACTTCAGACGAACTAGGTAGGGCCATCAGGGAGACTTCCAGCCACTCCCATAGACACTTCGATAAAATGGAGGGCCTCTGATTATTCTTCCAACATTACCCCAGAAATTTTGGCCAAGTGTAGACGGGTCTTTAGGATTATTGATAGTATAGAACTAATAATACCTGACCCAAGTTAGACTTCCTTTTCATCCCTTCTTTAGGTTAGTTCTTCATTCCTACGGGCTGGCTCCGACCCCCTACTTTATCCGAACTCTTGGGCGTAGATGGTTAGATCGTGGATGCTATAGAGTTAGGCCAGCCTGGGCGTTAACATGCCCTTTAGTATCTTCCACTCCATCTACTTCTCCAAAAGTATAGCCGGGGATGAAAAGAGTAAGGGTGGTACTACTTGACCCCCTGGGAATCCCATTCCCCATTTGTGGTGGGCATGCCCTCTTTGATGAAGAAGTGGATGATGTGGTGATTTTGGGCAACTGGGAGATGGGACACCATGGAGAATGACCCCATGACTCCTCTTACCATCCCCACATTTTACTCTACAGCCTGTAAGTTATCTTTCTTAGCTGATTTTACTTGGAATAATTTCTACCTACAAACGGAGCTACAACGAGCTGATTGATAAGAACGCTCACTTCACTCTCCACGAACAAATAGCACTCAAGGTGAGCTTTAATTGTGCCCTCAATTTAGTTAGACGTTCATTTGTGAATATACTTACATTTTTTCCTTGTTGCAGATAAATTTTTGAAGAAGAAGCCATTGAGGCCTGACTTCGCCACGATCCGTCGAAGTATGGTTAAGGGAAAATTGTTAAAAACTAGTTCGACTTCTTACAAGAAGCATGTCGAAAAAATGAACAAATTGAGGAAGGGCCAACTGTCCAATGAAGACGACAAAGTGGAGGAAGGAGCCTCTTTAATAAAAAGGAAAAATTCAGGCCCATCAGGGGCTTTCTCTTCTACTGCTACGGTGGCAAAGCCCCCACCTCCTTCCATTCCTATTAGGGTGATCATAAAGACCCCTTCTGAGGCTCCTTTGGTGACTATACCAAAGACTGTAGTGCCTAGTCCTACCACCCACACCGAAAAGCTACTTCGGAAGAGGCTAAAGAAGACCGCCAACCTTCCTCTCCACAAAGTGATCGATTTTATTGGGAGCAAGGAGGACGACCTTTCTAAGGTGGTATTGGAAATATTGCCTCCTGAAACTACTTCAGCCGCTCGAGTTCATAATAAATACTGGATCGGGGACTGGCGAGACCATGTCACCTCCTGCGAAGTGGAGGAGCTTCTAGTTGTCAACAACACCTGTGTGGCTCGAGCTTTAAGTATTAGCATGGTGATGGAGGATTTAGTCCGTAGCCTTCGTAAATGAAATGAAGAATTAGTGCAAAGGATAGAGGCCTCGGACAAATGGGAAAAGGAAGTGAGAAAGGTAAGGAAAGAGGTGGAGGAGTTCGAGGTAAGAAGACTGAGGCAGAAGTGAAGTTGGATGCTACTGAGTTTCAGATAAACCAACTCAAGAATGAACTACATGAATCTGTTTCTCAAGTGGCAACCCTGACAAAAAGGGTCTAATCAATCCAATGAACGCAAGTGGATCACCTTCGAGGCATTGGAGCAGGCCAACAAAGACTAGGTAGAACTCAAGATGTTGATCGAGGCCCAAAATGAAGAGATCAAATCTTTAAAGGTTTAAGTGAAGACAGTGGGTAAAGTGGCAGTTCAGAACTACATCAACAACTTCGACCAAATGAATGAGCATGATGACTTCGCCAACTACTGGACTTCATGGAGTACCCAGGAGAGGATGTCTCGCTTGAGGGAGGTTCATCCAGATCTGGACATAGGGTTTTTGGAAGAAAAGCTAGGCGGTCCTACTAGGGGCCGGCCTAAAGTCGAGGCTGAGGATGAAGCTTCTGAAGAAGAAGTGGGGGCTAGGGCAATTGTAAATGTAGATCCTTAGCTTTTCTTTTTCTTTCTTCTTCATTGTAACGGCTTCGGCCCTGACAAATTTTGTAATGAAACCCTACTCTCAACTGTGCTGTTTCTTTTTGTGTATTTGAACTTTACTTAGATTGGACAAATTAAACAATATTCAAGTGTAAACACTTCTCTTAAACACTTCAACAAAGCAAATAGGGGTGTAAACACTTCACCAAAATGAATGAATCAAATGTGATCGAAGTGTAAACACTTCACTTAATCGCTTCACCTGATAAATAGAATAAGTGTAAACACTTGCACCAAAATGAATAAATCAAATGGTGTGTAAACACTCAACTAAATCACTTCACCTATGAAGTTGAATGAGTGTAAACACTTGCACTAAAATGAATAAATCAAATGGGGTGTAGACACTCCACAGAATCACTTTGCCTAATAAATAGAATGAGTGTAAACACTTGCACCATAATGAATAAATCAAATGGAATCCAAGTGATAATGGTTCACTAAATCGATTCACCTAGTAAGTTGAATGAGTGTAAACACTTTACCAAAATTAATAAATCAAATGGGATCCAAGTCTTAACACTTCACTGAAACACTTCACCAGTGGAGATGCATCCGCCTTTACTAATGAAGTGGTCATCCTTTACGAAGGTGGCCTCGCAGGGGTGTCACGACCTCGGCAAGGGAATTTTCTTGCACGAAAACCATCATTTTTGAGGGATTGATGAGGCGACCCCTATGGGGATATCACACACCTCTCATATCGAAATGGACATCCTTAGTTGAGGTGACCCCATGGGGGTTTCACGCACCTCGGCAAGGGCATTTGTTCGTAAAAAATGACAAAAATGAAACTAATTCATTCCATTGACAAAAATATTTACACGACGAGGGTTAGCCTTCACAACTTCTCTATTGATAATACTTCCTCAGATGTTCAATATTCCAAGGGTGGGGCATCATTTTTCCTTCCAAGTATTCAATCTTATATGTGCCAAGTCGCACTTCTTCCGTAACGCGATACGGGCTTTCCCAGTTCGGCCCCAATGTTCCTATTCCTGGTTACTTTGAGGATGGAAATACTTTTTGAAGTACTAAATCACAAATGCGAAAGACCATTTTCTTCACCTTGGCATTGTAGTAACGCATCACTTCGCACTGGTAAGAGGTGAGTTTCACTTGAGAGTCATCCCTCTTTTCCTCAAGGAGTTCAAGCTCGAACTTTCTTAGTTCATCATTGGTCACCTTATTGAAGTGGATGTAACAGGGTGAAGGTACTTCAACTTCTACCGGGCTCATGGCCTTAGTCTCATAAGTCATGGAGAATGGAGTTTCATCGATTACAGTCGTGCTGGCTGTCCATATGGCCCGAAGGACTTGGGAGAGTTCATCAACCCACGCCCCTTTTAAAGCGTCTAGTTTTCTCTTCAAAGTGAGCTTGATGGTTTTGTTGACCGTTTCTACCTACCCGTTTGCTTGGGAGTAATGAGGTGTTGAGAAATGCTTCTTAATTTAGAGCTCATTATACAAATCTCTGATCTTCTTGTTATCAAACTGCTTTCCATTATCCGAAACAACAAAGTGGGGGATGCCGAAACTGTATATGATATTCTTCTAAAGGAACTTGGAAGTGTTCACTTCATTAATCTTAGCCAAACGTTCCACTTCAATCTATTTCATGAAATATTCAATTGCAGCAATGGCAAAGCATGCATTCTCCCTCTCCATGGGCAATGGGCCTATCAAATAAATTCCCCACTTAGCAAATGGCCAAGGGCTTGATAAAACTGTGAGTTCTTGTGAGGGTCATCTTTACACATTAGAGAAACGCTGACATTTATCGCATTTACGTACAAATTGTATTAAGTCCCTTTTCAAGATGGGCCAATAATATCTCTGCTTGTCTCTAGCCACAAAATTGCCATTGACCTGGTTTACCACTAGTTGTAAATCACTGTTGATGGTCAACCTCTTCACTTGCAATTCCTTAGCTAAACGAATGCTAGCTAGGAGCACTTCGTATTCAACTACATTATTGGATGCTTTGAATCTAAATCTCACTACACAGTTAAGCTTATGGCCCTCATGGCTCTCCAAGACTACTATGCTCCTGAGCCGCTTCTTCAAATGATTTATCAACAAAGAGGTTCCAGGTGGGAGGCTCCACCGGTTCCATACTCACTTCTATTTCGGGAGCCTTAGTAAATTCAGGCACAAAGTCAGCTAGGGTCTAACCTTTAAACACAGCCCTTAGCTTATATATTATATCAAACTCACTGAGTTCGACTACCCATTTTAATAGTCTTCCCAAAGCATCTAGCTTCTGAACGACTTGCTTTAGTGGGAAGTTTGTCAGCACATGAATGTTGTGGGCCTAAAAGTATGGCCTCAACCTTCGAGATGGGTAATCAAAGAAAGGGTGAGCTTCTCAAGGATTTGCTTATGTAGTAAACGGGCAATTGTCTTCTTCCCTTATAAGAACTGAACTAATAGTGTCATTAGACACAACTAGGTAAAGCAGCAAAGATCTATCTTCTTTAGGTTTGGATAGGAGTGAAGCTTGTCCAAGGTAACTTTTCAATGCATGGAATGCCTCCTCATACTCTGGTGTCCATTGGAACATATTCCCCCATTTGAGAATCTTAAAGAAGGGAAGACACTTCTTTGTGGCATTAGATATGAAGCGGTTGAGTACGACCACTCTGCTAGTAAGTCGTTGCACTTCCTTAGGCTTTTGAGGTGACCTCATTTCAATCAACGCCTTCATCTTCTCAAGATTCACTTCAATCCCTTTCTAATTCACAATGTACCCAAGGAACTTACCGGATGCTACACCAAATGCACGCTTGAAAGGATTTAGCCTCATTGTATATCTCTTCAGAATCTGGAAGACCTCATCTAAGTGCTTCACATGGTCCCTTACTTGGAGGCTCTTCACAAGCATGTCATCTAAGTGCTTTACATGGTCCCTTATTTACTAGCCTTTAGTAGGTGGCTCCAGTATTCTTCAACCCAAAGGGCATCACTTTATAACAATATTGCCCCCTATCCGTGATGAAAGAAATGTTGTCTTCATCTTTTGGGTACATGGGAATTTGATTATAACCCAAATAAGCATCCATAAAACTTAGTAGCTCGTGCCAGCGGTCGAGTCTCTTAATTGGTCTATTCGAGGAATTGGAAAACTGTCCTTTGGGCAAACCTGATTGAGGTTGGAGAAGTGAATGAACACCCTCCAATTGACATTGCGTTTCTTTACTAGCACAGGATTGGATATCCATTTCGAATAGGTGGCTTCCCTAATGAAGCCATTGCTAATAAGTTTCTCCACTTCTTTTTTCAAAGCATCATACCTTTCCGCATTTAGTGCTCTCCTCTTCCGCATGTGCAGGGTTTAGCTTGGATCAATTCGTAAATGGTGGTAACTGATCCTTGATTTCAGCATCGGTGAGCACCATATTAACTTATCGAGGTTTAGCATTCCTCAAGGAGTTGAGATAGAACTCCTTTGAGTCCATCTGATCACTTTGGACAGTGGCTATTCTTCGTTTAGTGAGGGATTTCATGCATAAGTGATGGATGGAGGTGACGGCCCATAAATCCCACAAGGCTGGCCTTTCTAGTACTCTGTGGTATGTAGATCAATGGTCAACCACCAGGAATTCCATGAAGTGGTGTGCTGTCAGAGGTGAGGGTCCCCATTTCAACAGCCAGGGTAATCTTTCCTCTTGGAATGATGCTATCTTCGGTGAATCCATACAAGGGAAAAGTCAAAGGGGTGAGTTCATAGTCCACTACCATTTTATCGTAAGCAAAACCGAACAAAATGTTGACTGAACTATCATTGTCTACCAACATGAGTTTTAGTCCATTTCGAGCCACCACGACTCGCACTACTAGTGCATTGCAGTGGAGATAGTGTACGCCCACCACATCTTCCTAAGTGAATGTAATGAGCTCTACCGGCCTCACTCTTTGGGATTGATTTACTATATAGCTGGCCATGAATGGGTCTTTAGCCTCTCTGGTATAATTTCTTTGTGCATTTCTGGACTTTCCTCCTACGTGTGGTCCCCTAATGATTGTGTCAATTTCTCGGATGGGTTGGTTTTCATTTGCGATAGCGGGATCTCTCCTGGGTTACTATCTACTCCTAGGCCTATCTCAGTCGTCGTTAGTACCTCTCCTAGGTGAGTTCGGCCTTGTAGCGTTGTCCTGACAGTGGCCTCTCCTACTTCGGAGTTTGCTCCTTTCAACGGCGCAGGAGACCTTTCGGCATTCACTCGTGTCGTGGCCATAGAAAAGGTGGAAAGTACAGTAGGATCATACATCTTTGGAAGGCCTACTTCTAGGTCCTCTCCCTATTTCTAGGATCAAAGTGTCCCCTAGGCAAATTAGTCCCAACATTGTCGTTACGTCCAACATTTTCATAGGCCAATGTAGGCACAACGTTCAAAGTCACCGTAGCCAACGCCGACCCGAGGTGGGGGTGATGGTTTGCCCAGCTGCGTCCACTGTTGATTTACCAAATGTGACGTAGGTCCACACCCCATCTGCCTTTGGGATGGTGAGAGCCCCCGTGCCGCCCTATTGCGATGATCAATCATCTCTTCATTGACAATCTCAATTTTTATCATCTCTACCAACTCGTCATATGTGGTAGGTTTTTACTTCGGACATCTCTCCAAAACAGCTTGTTCATGTTTAGTCCTCCTTTTAGGGCTAAGAGGGCTTCTTTGTCCATGAATTGTTCGCAATATGTTATTTTATTAGTAAAATAGGTGAGGTAGCTTTTCAACGTCTCCCCTACTGCTTGCCTCATATCCTGAAGGTGTAGGATTGGTATTTCTCTTTCTTTCCTAGATAAATACTATTTTAAAAACACTTTCTTGAGGTCTAGCCAGCTCTTGATACTGAGTGACATTAACCTACCATACCATACTTCGACTGCACTGCTGAGTGTTAGGATGGGTGATTCTACATTGGCTTCTATTTTCCCACATAGACAGCACACATCTGCGAGGGTACATGATTTTTTCGAGGGTACTGGATGGGATTTTGGGCGATTACTACAGGCTCTTCCATCAGATATGGTAAAGCAGATTGTGACCATTCCACTATATCTTGATGTCTAGAATCACATTTTCTAGAAGGCCACATCAGATGGTAGATATACTACTAAATCAGTCGGCAGCAGATCCACTCTAGCAGGCCAGTGTAGGATTCATTTCGCCTACTGTGGAGNTAGACAACAAACATCTGCGAGGGTGCAGGACTTTTTCGGTGATACTGGATGGGATTTTGGGCGATTACTAAAGGCTCTTCCATTAGCTATGGTAGAGCAGATTGCGGCCATTCCACTATGTCTTTATGTCTCATATCGCATTTTCTTGAGGGCCACATCAGATGGTAGATTTACTATTAAATCAGCCTGGTAGCTAATCCGCTCTAGCAGGCCAGTGTAGGATTCATTTCGCCTACTGTGGAGCCCTATCATACCTCCTACCATTTCATTCTTCTGTTGGAGATTATGGCAGGACTTATTACTAGTTGATGTCATTATCCAGAGGAGGATCAACTGCCAGTTGGCTTCTCGATGTCAGTGTTGTTTAGAGATAAAGACAATCACTCATATTTTTACTGGTAGTAATATTTCCAACCTTGTTTGGCAACATTTTGGGGTTTTATTTCAAATTACCATGAGTGCAGGAAAGAGTGTCAAACAGAGATTTCTGAGATTGAGGTATTCTGGACAGTTTGCAAGTATCAGGTACATTCACATCATTATTCCCCTATCAATTTTTTGGTTTCTTTAGATTGATAAGAATAATGCAAAGCACGAGAACATACGTATGAGTTCGAAACATATTATCTGGAAAGTTTACCATATGGTTTCCTTGCTCCATATTGGTGGACTATTCTGACCGTTGCATTGGCGTAATGACATTCAGCTTGCTATACGTTTCGGTATTTCTTTGACTCTCTCCCATCTTCTTCCCCTATCTTGGTTTGGTGGCGTACTCCATTATTTGGATCTATCAAGATCAACACCGATGGTTGTGTCAAGGATAGGGTTGTGAGTGAGGGATGCATCATTAGGGACTACGTAGGAAAATGTATCAGGACTTTCTCAACTTCATATGGACAGTATATGATATTAGAGGCGGAACTCAGGGCTATTCGTGATGGGATATACTGGCTAGAGATCTTGGTTTGTCAGATATTTGGGTTGAGGCAGACTCGACTGTGGACATTCACCGTATCATCAGAGGTGGCAGACCGTGGCCCATCCAGAGGATACTCAGACAGATTGCAGATACCATTTCATATTACAGAGATATAGTTTTCCACATCTTCGGAGAGGGAAACCAAGTTGCAGATGCACTTGCT
>CAIGRB010033228.1:10154-21403 GCA_903798255.1 Fraxinus quadrangulata | reverse complement strand
TCATCATCATCATCATCATCATCATCATCGTCATCAAGCTCTTAGGATCGACATGGTCCATCATAATCATTCACATCTGCTGAGTAATAATGTGGCTACTATGATGCCCCACCTTGGTTTTCCCAATCCACCAGGCTTTACCTTTCTAGCTATTTCTAGGTGGAGGAGCTCTGGTGGCTTGGCTTTGTACCAGTTCTTGTGGGTGAACTAGTTGGTGGGTGGATTGATCCCTATTTCCAGGCATTCGTCTGATTCGATCAAACACGCTTGTAGACCTCTGAGGCCGTTCTTCATAATCTGGGGGGAAATTATCTCCTTCCACTTGGGCGTCACCAGCTAGGGGGATAGTGTAGTTGGAAATGTCTACTCCCACTTCCCTTACGACTGGAGCCTCTCTTTGTCAACTGGAATAGGTCCACCGGCTCGGCTCTGCTTCAGTTTGTTGGTCGCGAGCTGATTGTGGAGGATTTTGGTGGGCTTGGAAGCCTCATTTATTCTGTACTTACATGAGGAGTTTTTGCATGGCTACATTTTGGGCTGCAATGTCTCTCATGTTAGTAGCCATGCTAGCCACTTTGGAAGTCAGTCGCTCAGCAGTTCTTTCGCCCCTGTGATATCGATGATGGGGCCTCTGGTGTGTAACATTATTCCAGATGATCTCTTCTTCAGAGATATCCCTTACTCTCATTGGGTTCACTTCTTTATTGTTGGAACTCATGGGTTTAGAGTTTGCAGATTCTCTTCTCCCAAATAATGGAAACCTAGCTTATGGCTTCCACATGTTCTTCCTTTAAGAACGAATCCTTTTTTCAATGGGGGATATTAACCAAATATTCCAATAAGCTTTTACTTTCGTGGGGACACTCGTGGTTACAGTAACGTTCCCACAAAAGGCGCCAATATGTTGACCCCGAAAAATGGTCACGACACGTGGCCAGCAGAATAATACTCCACATAAGCTTTTCTTTGCACATGGTAACACACTGTTAGTTACTCGTGGCCTTTTTCGGTAGAGGTAGAAGCGGCTGCGAGCACTCTAACGATCAAATTAGTGATTTTGTAATCGAAAAGTGACGTCCAGTGGTGAGGTGTTCACCAGAACGTGTCTAAGATTGTGTATATGTTTGTGTTCTTCAGAGTTAAGAATTTTTTGAAGGTTAGGAATTGGAGAGAAAAAAAAGGTCCCCCTTTACCTTAATGAGAGAGTACTTATACTACTAAGAGGAGGGGAAAGGAGAACTGTGGATGTAGGGACACGTGACTTTGGATCTCGGGCATATTATCCCTTTATAGTCGTCAATCTCTCCATCCATAGGTTGGTAGGTATTAAATGTTTCCTGACATAGCAGTGTGAATTGACCATTTGGAGTCCACCACACGTCCCATCAATCAAGCTAAGGATTTGATTTTGGGGAGATCTTCTTATAAAAGATCTTGGTAGGCGTGGGGAAGTGAATATGGGGTGTGGCGAATGCGGAGTGCGGGCCTTTGCATCCGTCGTGTGCGACGGATGAGTTTGGATCTTCTAGCGTTTCAATTGGGGTTATTGGATTCAGTTCATCCATACGATTTCGGTACGAGGCAAACGAAGTGAGTGAACAAGGTGGAGGGCACCTTAATTCAGTTCGTCCGAGGCGTGGCCGCACGAAAATCAAATCATGCTGCCACGTGACGGATGGATTGGATGGATAAGGTGAAGGGCTCATGAGTGCCCGTAACAGTTGGATTTATTTGAGGGTGCGAAAAGATGTATAAAATTAAACCGGGCAACAACAAAATTGAAAAACAGATTCTGTCCATTTTTAGAGTTTACATAGTTTCAACTTTTACATGTTCACTAGTCATCTCTAAAGCTTGGAGAATTGATTTGAACAAGTGTTCCGTGGTTAGTACTACAATTATATGTCGTTTAAATATATCAAAATTGAAAAAATAGTGACAGTTATTGGGATGTTTCGGAATTTAGTTGGTAACTTGAAGCTTTAGTATTATCTAGCTTACTTTAACATTAAAAGTCTTAGTATGAGATTGTATTTGTTAAGCTTTTCAATTTGAGGACTATGTTTGATGTTAGATGGTAATACACGTTCTTTGTCATCCATAAATGGGAGAGAGAGACTTGACTTATACATAGCATAAAGCGCGCGCACACACACACGAGAAAAGGTAATTTGTTTGCAATTACGAAGCAAGAACATAGTATTTTTTTATTATATCTTCTATTGATCACTATCGTGATTTTTACATAACTTTGTAATGAATTTGGTTTATATCTTAAGTTAGTTACAATGTTGATTATGTGTTTTCGAAACATATTAGCACTCATTTCGATTGAGTATGTTATTCATGAGCATTTGTACGTGCATGCATGACATTGTCCATAGTTGAAAATCTAGCATGCATGGCATGACATGATTGAAGAAATAAATTTACACTATAAAATATTTTATTAAATTAGTACTAGTGCATCGAGGAATCCGGGCACGCTTATGTGATATTTGTTGAAATCTTGAGTGGGAAACTTCTCGGGTGACTATAGGAAAAGATAGGGGATGTACCACTTTGGTAGTTACAGAAGGATGGTTCATTTACTGTGCTTTTGTAATATTGTGAGTATGACATTGTGTGTGGGATACTTGAGTAATCATAGGAGAAGTTAGGGGATATACCTATAGTCGTCGCTAGAGGATGGTCCACTCGGGTGCATCGTTATTTTATTGGCCATTTTTAGTGATATTGAGCAGAGCTTTATTCGGCGCATAGTAGATGAGTCAAGGTCCAATGAAAATAAAAGAGTTTAAATGAAATTATCTCGAATTTACCTTGATGAATATTTGAATATATCATTTGTAGCATGATATTTTAAAGAAAATGACATGGTGTCACATATTTATATTGATGTTCATGACATTCATGATTTTTACTTATTGAGCATTAGTTTATATAATTCTTGCATTGTAGGTAAGTTTGGTGAGCTGGAGCTCCATAGATAATGTGACTAGCTATTGAAGCTCTTACAGGATTTTGAGAGTCGATGAATATGGACGACGACCTACCAACTGTTGTTTTGCTCATACAGACGTGTGTATTATGTTTTTTGGGAATCCTATATTGCATATATTTTTGTAATCACATAATAAATACTTTTGTAACCTTATTATAAGTACATTTGAAAATGATCGTATGGTTTTTTGTCTTAATATATTACAGGAATGTTACACGGCTTTGTTTTGAAGATGTTTATTCCATTTTAATAAATAAGCACACATAAAAATCAATAGGTACACACTCACATGTATAGGTCAAGTTGTCAATATATATATAGGAGGGAAGTGACCCATGTTTTTAGGGTACAGTTTATTGGACTAGATGTTGGGCTTCAAGCCTTTCTTTTAGATGAAAATTAGGCCATATACTTGATATTTTTCTTTAAACTGAAATTTAAACATATACTGTATTTTTCTGCCTTTTTAATGAAAAAGTAAAAAAGGAATCTGACATTTAGATTTGTTTTATGAGATGAATACAATATTTTTCTGCTATTGTAGATTTTTCAATATATTTCAATTACATCTTTTATAGGCTATATACCATTTTCCCCCTAAAACTAACTGAAAGAAAAAGGATGCACCTGTGGTCCAGTGAAGGTATTAAAAGAATCTCTCGAGTAGAGTATTAGAACAGGAACATCTATTCGATGATAAATTATTGATTCTAAGCCATCTCTCAAGATCATGCCTGTGTGAGAGAGAAAGGGGTTACAAGTGAGTTTTGCATGTTCATATTCATGCATCAAAACCAAGAGCTAAATGAATTGAAGATGAATATGACTTTTCAAGCTGTTAACTTCATTTTATCTTCATGATTCCACATTGTAAATGCCTTCAACTGATGAAGAGCTCAAAAAATTAATCCCAAGAAATGAAGGTCATTATTGTTATGAAGGGTTGTGAATTTCCCATAGACGTAAGTCCCCAAGAACCCATTCTTGAAATTAAAAACAAAATTCAACACTCTCACGGCATCCCAGTTTCTTCACAAACCCTAACAGTTTGTGACTGGGAATTAATCGACGGCCTCGATTTGGACGATTATCCTCTCATTTCCGAAGGTACGAAAATCTACCTTTCTGCTAAACATACCCCACTTGCCTTGCAACAACACGACTGTAAAGTCAAAATCACAGTGAAATTCACGGCCCGAAAAGTCGACATAGAAGTCGATAAAACCGACACTGTTCGTAGCTTAAAAGAAAAAATTCATATTATTGATGGCACCCCCATTAAGAGAATGACATTATTCTTCTCAGGCAGCGAAATGGAAGATGAATATCGAAGCCTAACCGAATATGGGATTGGGGAATTTTCGGAGATTATTGTTTTCTTGAAGAACATGTCACGGGTGGTGGCCGAGCCTCCTTCCCAGAGGCTCGATTTGGTGGTTCAAACTTCATCGAGTTTGCTTAATGCAGCAAAAATTCCTGTCGAAATGAACGATACAAATACTGTTAATGAGGTTGGAAAGTTGTTAAAAGAGAGGAATATACTTCCTTGTGATGATTATATATTCATTCACAAACAGAGACTCATGCGTGATAATTGTAGCCTAAGGTGGCATGGTGTTCAAAATGGGGATTTCCTCTATATTTTCAAAGGAACTGTTAACCGCTGTGAATGATATTTAGTACCCATTCTAGGGTCAGGATTAAAGTTATTTTTCTTCTTTAATAATGTTTGATATGATACAATGCACTTTACAAGCTATAAAATAGGAAATGTCTCGCATGGATTTTCAAAATGGGGATTACTTCTATATATACACCAAGGGTATATGGTCGAGATTTAAATTTTTCTTCTTCTTTAATATTGTTTAGTACAATAAAATACACTTTAATGTACAAGCTTACGGTGTTCAAGATGAAGATTACCTCTATATTTTCGAAGGGACTAGTATCCGTGGTGGAAGATATTTTGTGTACAATTATAGCATATTTGGTGTCCATGGGATGAGTTTTTGGTTATTTTTTTCTTTAGTACATTTTTCAGATGTTACGATACACTTTAGCACTAATTAATGACAATGTCTTGTGAATTTAGAAAAAGAAATTAACTTTTTAGGAATAGCTGTCGAGTTTAGGAAAGGGAAAATCAAAAAGAATTGATGCAACTGAGAAATCGAAGGAAGATAACATGTGATCAACGTGCTGGTTAACAAGATCAAAGAAAATTATGGAATTAATTTCAAATTCTTGAAATATACACTTTTTATTCAATATTCACTGCATTACAGAAATATTTCAGCTATCTTAATGCTATTCATAGTTACCGATTGAAGTAGTTGTCCTTATATGACAATTTGTTATTTGAGGCAACATAATTATAAGAAATTAATATCTTAAATAACAAGTTGTCGTATAATGATGAATAATAACATTATACTATACAAAAAGGTCTGCCATTTTTCTAGCCTTAATAATTGCAATTGATCCAACAATTAAGCAACACGAGCTTATTACTTAAGGCAAGAGCTTATAATGAAAGAGGGGATAAAATCAACATTATAGAAATTAATATTTTGCATAAAATTGAGGTGTATAATAATATGACACATTATTCATTATTACAAGTGAATCAATGAATATTTAATGGTCAAATGTTCGAATATCCAATTGAATCAATGAATGTTTGAAATGTTAATAACTTACTATTTGATGAACAAATCCTCACTATTGCAATCTTCCCAAATTTTTTATATCATTCAAAAACCTGGAGATTAATAAATCCAAGTATCTGGGATAATTTATTGGTTCACAAACTGACATTAGGCCCCAGTTTAGTAAGAATTAAAATTTTAATTTTAATCTAAGTCAAAATTAACAATGAATTTTAATCATATATTTTATGGGATCCACAACTTTACAACAACACATTTCATCAATTTCTATCAAAATCTACTAAAAATCTAGTTTTAATCCTCACTAAACGGGGGCTCGGAAAAATATCATTCTTTTCCTAATTTTTGTGCCCGCTGCATGGTAAGTCCAATCTACAATCTCTATCTCACAGTTATGTTAATTGCCTCACGAATCAAATTTTAACATATTACTATAATTTTAAAATGTCAAATTTTTTACGAAAAACAATTCAACTTTAAGAACGGAATAATGATATATGTATAAACTGGGGACCACCCACATATAACGTGGTAGGTGACGAAGGGTGAAATGATAATACCAATTAAATTTATAGATATGAGGCCTACTTTATTAACCTTGTTATTTAATGTCACCTCATATGAAGATTATTCACAACTTATACAAATATCATTACTCGACTATAATAACATATAAGATGTGTCCCACTAAAGTTCTTACACCACTTTATTAACCTTATCATTTAATGTCACCTCACATGAAGATTATTCACAACTTATACAAATAACATTACTCGACTAGAATAACATATAAGATGTGTCCCACTAAAGTTCTTACACTTTAAAATTACAGTGATACATCAAAATTTGATTGGTAGGTGTTATGATTAGGTCCAAACGATTAATGAGTTTTTATCCAACGAACAAAGGCAAAAATTAACAATGAAGGAAAGAACACGAGATTTTTGCCCTCAAACAAGGTTTAGAGCAAGCTCCTAATACCTTTTTGAGCTTCCATCACCAGAAGAAAACCATTGCATTAAATTGGAGCCAAATTGTTCAAGTTACAACTCCGGGGAATCACTAATAGAAATCTATCAAGATTACTATACTTTTCTCTACACAATGTTAATGTTCAAGCAAGAACAAAACAATGAAACCCTCCCCAGATTTAAAATGATCATTTAAGAATCAAACACAAAAAAAGAGTTTTAGAAGATGAAATTATTCTAAAACCAGAAAATAGAAGAACTTAGGGTCCGTTTGATAAGAAAAGGTCAATTCCATGTTAGTAGGAAAATAAAAACCAACCAAGCCTATAGAAATCCATTTTCCATGAAAAAAAGAAAAAGAAAATGTAGTTTAAAGTAGTTGTATCTTGGAATTCGGTTTTCATTTCCACGTCGCAATGAAACGGCCAAAGTAGAATTCGTTTTCCTCGAATGTGACATTTTTCATGGAATTTATTGCAATCAAACAAGATCTTAGAGAGAGAAGTTCAGAGAAACCCATAATCTAGAATGAGAGAGAATGAAGAGATAAACGTGTATCATTGAATATACACACTTACCCAATAGACTTATGCATACAATGGAGGCCACCAGAAGGTCAACCAATCCAACAATGTAGGAGGTGACCCTTAGCAACGTCTCACGCAACCTCTCCACTAACGAAAGCGTGCTTTTAAAACGTGTTTTCATCAATCAATTAGCACCTTTGTAAGTGGAGTGGGATTTTGATTCAATTCACAAGTCAATATTTGTCAAGTGAACACCCACAATCAGTAGTCAAAGGTCAAGCATTGTAACATAGTCGAGCAACCTCTATCTTTGTACAATGGTTACAATTCTTTGTAGTGGTTCCTCTATGGTTGAGATCATTTGCTCACTTACCCAAAACACAATCAACAAGCATTAATATTGTGCGGGCTTAAGAAATCCAAAAATTTGCTTAAAGGCATCAACTTAGAACCTACATCTCCAAGATTAGAAATTTTTTCAAGTTTAATAATGCCTTGTGAAATTGCACCTCTAATAAAATGGAATCTAACATCAACATGTTTAGATCTATTATGCATTGCAAGACTTCTACTCTAATACATAGCAGGCTGATTATTTGAATAGACAACTTCTTTATCAATACAACCAAACTCATGTAATAAGCTTTTCAACCAAATTCTGTCTTTGATAGCATCTATAACAGCTTGAAGTTGGGATTTTAAGCTCACACAAGAATTACACAATGTATACATATAAGCAGAAGTTTTTTTTTTTTGTTATCTTTGTCACCTGCATAATCAAAATTAGTTTAGCCCCTCAATATAATGCCCTCAGATTGCCTTTTAAAATGTATTCCTAAATTAGAAGTTCCTTTAATGTACCAAAGAAGCCATTTCATAAATTCCCAATGCATTTCACCAAGGTTAGCCATATATATACTAAGAACACACTAGAAAAGGCTAAATCAAGTCTAGAGTAGACCATAAGTTATATAATAGACCAACTGTATTAGAGTATGGCACTTTAACCACTCTCTCAACCTCTTCTTTTGATTTAGGACACTGATCAACTGAAAGTTTGAAATAGTTTGCTATGGGTATACTTACACTCTAAGCATTAGACATAAAAACTTTCTAACAGTTTCAACATAAGTTTACCTTTCCTTCTATTTATTTTTATTTCAATCCCCATAATTTTTCTAACAGGATCAAATTCTTTCATTTGAAATTCGGATTCCAACTTGTTTTTAAATTAATCAATTTCTTTTATTTCATGACTAGCTAATAGAATATCATCTGCATAAAGAAGTAGATAAAGTGATTTTTGCACCATTTTCTCTACAATAAAGACAAATCAAAATTAATTCTCTTAAAACGAAGTCCAAGTACAAAGGACTCGAACATTCTGTACCATTGTCTTGGAGCTTTTTTAAGCCATAAAGTAAGCTATACCAATTTAGATTTCTTATCTTTTTCAAAATCTAGGTTGTTTCAGATAAATGATTTCATCAAGATCTCCATTTAAAATGATATTTTGACATCTAATCGATCTAACTCCTAGTTAAATTGTATAGCTAAAGCAACCATTACTCTAACAGTTGTATATTTTACAACTAGTGAAAAGATTTCATTGAAATCAACTCCTTTCCTTCGTGCGAAGCCTTTGGCTACATGCCTTACTTTGTATCTAATGTCATTCACTTTTTTTCTCCTCTTTTAATTTCATAAATCCATTTGTAGTCAACTATCCTTTTTCCTTCTAGTTTTTCTATTAAAACCCAAGTGTTATTTTTCTAAGGGACTTCATTTCTTCTTGCATTTCTGCAAGCCAATGCTTAGACTCTTTACAAGTGATAACTTATTCAAAAGAATTAGGTTCATGTTCAACTAGGTTTTCAAAAGTTAAAAGTGAAATATCCTCATCAAATATAGCAGGAGGTCTTACTTATCTTCTCTGCCTATCTCTAGCTCATCTATAATCATCCAATGATTGATTTTCCCGTAAATCATTTTCATTTCCAGATTCATCAACCAAAACTCCATCATTGGAATTTCCACATTTCCTTCACTAACTTCAATATTAGTCTGATGCTAAAACTTATCGGTTTCACCTGCAGAATTCTCTACCTCAATTTCAATATCACTTTCACTTTTATATGTGTGAATGTTAGGGTGAAGGTTTCTTTCAGCTTTTAAGACAAGGTAGTTCACTTTCATTAAATACTACATTTTGCATGTAATGTCTTCAAAGCCTTTGGTATCCCTCACGCACAATCTATACCCATTCACCCCTTACCCCTTCTCTATAAGCTAAGAAGACACACTTCAGAGCTCTAAGCTCTAAGTTCCCTTCATGTAGATGTGCAAATGCAGCACATCCAAAAATTCTTAGGTTGGAAAAATCAATAGTTTTCCCACTCCATTTTTCTTCAAGAGTTTGAAAAATTTCTCAGGAGTAGTTCTATTCATTCTTTCAACTAAGCCATTTTGCTATAATGTGTCCGTGACACTTTTGTGTCCTAAAATACTAGATAGTTTGTGCAACTCATCAAATTCAGAATTGTAGAACTCCAAACCATTATCAGTTCTCACCACTTTAATGTTTTTATCAGTTTGATTTTCAATTAATGTTTTCCAAATATTGAAAACATTGTAAGTATCATATTTAGATTTTAGACGAAAAAGCTAACTTTTTCTAGAAAAAATATCAATGATTAAAAGAAAATATTTGAAACTCGTATGAATTATCACTGTTATCCCATTAAAATGGGACCGCCAACATAAGCCCAAGTGGAAACCAAGCAAAGGCCACAAACCGAGGTCCGTAAGTGGCTAACCGAGGTCTCCATAAGAAAGTAGCCGAAGTGCCTCTTATGTTCAAACTGAAGTGCCTAACTGCCTCACATCCGAAATGGCGCCTCCCACACCGAAGTTCTAAAGAAGGAACAAATCTGAAAGATATCTTGGAGAATGATCGATGTGACATCTACATTAATTAATGTCGGCTAAGAATGTAGGACAGCGACCCCTTGTCATTGTAATTAATATGGTGAATGAGTGATGTGAGGTTTAGGTAAGTTAGACGAGGCCACGTGGATATGATCCAACTGTAGGCTCCTCAAACTTCTTGCTATAAATAGCAAGTCTTGTAAACTTACCAAGGGGCAAAAACTGAAGATTGAGAAGGCTACAGTTTGAACTCTTTCTACAATAAGAAATATATATTGTTTGGAGAATATTTACATCTTGTTCTTCCATTTATGATCAAGTTTTGATCTTGTTTTACATCTTACAAATATCATTGACAAGTTCTTATTCAGATGACACGACAATCGTCCGTTGATATCCCGACTCGCCATTTTATCATCTTTGCCACCATCTCCGGTTAAATATCGTCGGAGTCAGTACACGTGTCGCGAGTCCAGTATTGACATATGTTGGGTTTATTTTTAGGGTTCAACAGATTGGCGCCGTCTGTGGGAAACTAACAGTTAAACCATGAAGATCACATAATCAAAGGCTATTCATCTTGGTTGAAAGAGATCATATCCCTTTGAAAACAGGAGAGTTGTTCTTGAAGAAAGAACCACTAAAAATGATATTTTACGTTCAAAAATCTTACTGTAATGTTTATTTGGCTTTTTCCTTGAAAAAAGATTTGTTCTTGAAAAAGAGCAAGAGGAAGCCCAACGTTGAGGCCATAAATAAACCCTCTGAAAAGGGGAGGTCGCTGAAGAAGTGGCTTTGAAAAGGATGACCCCCTGAAAAAAGGGAGACCTCATCCTAGTTCAGGTGAAAGTGCCTCATCCTTCAGTACTTAGGGTTAAAGTGCCTCATCATTCAACACTTCGGGTCAAAGTGCCTCATCCTTCAGCACTTCAGGTATTGCCTCATCCTTCAGCACTTAGGGTCAAAGTACCTCATCCTTCAGCACTTCAGGTAAAGTGCCTCATCCTTCAGCACTTCGGGTCAAAGTGCCCCATCCTTCAGCACTTAGGGTCAAAGTGCCCCATCCTTCAGCACTTCGGGTGAAAGTACCCCATCCTTCATCACTTAGGGTGAAAGTGCATCATCCTTCAGCACTTCGGGTGAAAGTGCC
>CAIGRB010033216.1:94082-110668 GCA_903798255.1 Fraxinus quadrangulata | reverse complement strand
GAATTGCTTACGTTAAGGCCGCACGATGTCTAGTTTTCTAGTGTGAGAACTTTAGTCCCGTGACACTAAGTATCCTTTTTAGCATAGTCAGAATCCACGTTACAATTTAATGAATTTTATTTCTTTTTTATATATTTTACTGAAATTGACTAAATGCTTGTGTCTAAATAATTTTTGAAAAGTAACTTTTTGGAGAATGAGATCGGAAAGTGATTTAATGGAGAACGTGTGATCGATAATTAGGAAAAAATTATGATGAAATGTGAAAATGATGTTTTAAGAATCTGTACTTGAAAATGAGTATCGAAAAAAATAATCACTTCTACGCATGTAATAATAGACAAAAAGGTAAGTTATAATAGACAAAAAGGTTTCACTGAGCACAACTTACACTTCAGCAATGTGTCTTTGAGATGATAAAAAATTTCGTGACTCCTCCTTTAGAGATTGTTAAGTTGGCCAAGAGCCATTGAAAAAACTATTTATTAAAATTTACTTGATTATTTTGAAGAATCTCCAGGCCTACTCCCCGTTTTCTAGTTCTTTTTCTCCTCCTTTGAAATCCCCTTACATTTTTTATGCCATATTTTCTATAATGAAGATCAATGAATACTAACTCATAATCAATGAATAATATACAAATCCATCAAATTTGTACGCAAAAATAGGGAACGAAGAGGGGCGCAGGCCTTTGCATGCCCTATGTTACATTCATGTCAGAATTGTCCCAATATTAATGGAAGTGGAGATTTGTGAATGAATGAGTATTAATTTGGTGAGAAAATATCAATGTTTGGTTCAGAGGGAAATTTCATTGAACACTTTTTGTTCAAGACTATTCAGAAATTCAATGAATTTTGGATATGTTTAAGCAAATTCGTCAATTAATCATCAACTATAACTCCATTCAACTAACATAATCCATTCTCCAAAATTCAATCACCTTTTTGCACCAAAAAATTATAAATAATCATTCCCCACTTTTGAATGAAAACTAGGTTTTAGAAATTTTGGGGATGTTTGATTTTTAAATTCAGAGCAAAACATTGCCAAAAATATAGTATAAATCTATAATCTACAATTTAACTAATTACATTCACACAATTTTTGAAATTATAAAAGAACTAATTTAAAAGAAAAACTAGTTTTTTTAGTTCTTACCTTCAGGCTTTAATTTCGACTTTTGCTAAAGAATTGATGAAGAATGTGTGATGTGATGTAGTGGAATCATTAACTATATGTTGGGTACAATGATTTCTTGAAAGAAATTGAAGATTTAGAGGAATGTTGATGTAGTGTTCTTCAAGAAACTTTTTGAAAATTGACGAGTTTTTGGGTTGATTGTGATAAGAAAATGGAAAGGAGAAGACGCTGTTTTTTTTTTTTTCATACTAAATTAATTTTTCAAGTCCAATTGTAGGTTTGACGAGTCTCGAAGCCATTTTATTTTTTTAGGAAACATGCTTGTATGTAATCTACAATCCTATTTTCTATATGTAATGTAATTACGAAAAAACTAAATAGTGTAGAGTTCAAAAAATTGTTTACTTCCCATTAGTTCTTGATTTATAATCTCAATCTCAAACCATCATGCCATCCTTTCATTTCAAGATATTTTAATTAATGCACCATTTCTTTGCTCTCCAAATTCTGAAATCTCCATTTTTATCTTTACCAACCAAAATTTGGTTTTCTATTCTAACGGCTTTGTTGATCAAGTGGTTCACCTTCCTCAATTTTACAACGATCTTTGAGATTTGATTGTTGTTCAAATGGGGTATATATGTTGAATATTTTTTGCTTCTCCCTCCACCCTCAGCATTAGCTCACATTTCTCTATATCAATCGGGTTCAACCTGTTGCTAGGAATGATCTGCCCAATATACATGGAATATCCCGATCTTCTTTTATGTTGTACACGACAAAATCCATCAAGAATATTAAATTTTCAATTTTTATGAACACATCCTCGTCTTTTGCTCTTGGACATGAGATTTTTCTATCAGCAAGCTATAGCTTTAGCTTTATTAAAGTTGTGGTGACTTCACTTAATCCCAATTTCCTGTAAATAAAATATGGCATTAGATTATACACTAGCACCTATATCACATAAAACATTAATAGAACAAGGATTTCTAATCGAAATAGGCAAAGTAATACTTTATGGATCTTTCAGTTTGGAATGCAATTTATTTACAGTGTTGCACTACCATTGTTTCACACTATGGAAGATTTTTTTTTCTTTGTCAACATATCCTTAAAAATATTTTAGTAGCTTGAAATTTGTAATATCACATTGATAAATGGGATATTGTTGTGGAGTTTTTTGAAAACATCAAGAAACGTTTCAAAATTTATATCTTGCTTGTTCTTCTTAAGCCTCTGTGAAAAAGAAAAAAAAATCGAGACACATAAGCTTTGATAGGACTTTGTACCGTAGTAGATGTTTCTGTACATTACCCCGGTCCTCTTTTGCAAGTACAAAATTTCCCTCACTTTCTTCTTTATTAATCCGATAATTGTACCATACTCTTTGTAGTTATAGAGATAAGTATAGTTTATACACTTATTCGAGGTCTTAAATGATGATATTTTATTGTTCTTTGAATAAAATACTACCCAACTTATGTTATATTTTATTTATAGGTAAAACTCAATGTTTAATGAAGAATTAGAGAAACAAGATGCAAAGATAGCGGAAAAGGGCACAATTGTATCAAATACAAAGTTCGGAGACTGAAGTACAAATATTCAAAAGTTACTTCGAACCTCACGATGAAGATTTGAGAGTATTATGCAACAATTGGATGAGGAAAGAAACCAAATAGATGATATAGTCTAAGTACTATCACATATCAACTTCCAACCGAAAAAGTTATGCTTCGGATTTTGAGGCTCACATTGAGACCCATTTTTCTCATAGTACATGTTCGAATTGAAAAAATGATATTTCCATAAAGATTGTATCCCTTCGAGTTATCTTTCCAATGTACTTTGAATCAGCTCAATCGGATATCAGAAGAGAAAGATATGACAAAAATATTGGGAATTGTTCAACTATCGAAAATTAGGCGAGGGCGCAGGAGAGGTGTGCGTCCCAACTAAAAATTTCGTGCTTGAGGCTACACAAAGCCCCAAGGCACGCGTCTCAAGGCTAAAAGGGAAAAAATCGATTTTCTTTATTTTTTAAAAATAATTCAATACAATCTTTTTTGCATCATTTTAATACCAGACTCGACCAAAACATGAGAGACCTCCATTGAACCTAAATTTCATCATATTCTACATATTTTGGAGGTGAAGAACGAGGCACAATCATCAACCAAAGGCAAATTGTACAATTGTATTGAAGAATAGTCATCCCTTTTCAAGATTCAAGCCAAGAAATTGGATTCCTCCACTTTCTTCGTTATTTCTTGATTTGGGTGATGCCTTTTCATTATTTTTTGTATAGTTTAATAATTAGGATGGTTGGCTAAGTTTTTCATTATATTGGATGAATCATGAACCATGTTGTTTATTTATTTTAATTAAAGACAATTAATTTAGTATTTGTTGATTTTTTTTTATTGGTTTTGCATTCTCATTAAACTATTTGTTTGCTTGATCACTAATTAGATAGTAAGTTGCTTATCGTAGTGTAGGAATACTCACAATAAGCCTAGAACGCGGTAAAATCAACATATGGACAATAGGTATTATGAATAATATCTATAGCATGTGCAATCATGTGTGATAAATCCTGTGAATCAATGCATGTTTTTCATATGAATTCGAATTAAGAATATGATTGGATCGTGTTGAACATAGGTTTAATATATTTTTTAAAAAAATATTAAATAAAAGTGGATTATTGATCGTCTTGAATGCATGAATTTACTATATTACAAATTAAGAATTGAATTAAATGGTAATAAGGAGATTTATGATTCCAATACAAACATTTATTAGATAAACACTTTATTTACTTTATTAGTTTAGGATTAGTATAAATAATATACGAACCATCTCTTTTTATATTACCACACTTCGAATTTAATAGTAGCTATTGAACTATCGTAGGAACAATACTCAACTCACAAATCTTATTACTTATACAAACGATCTCGTACTCTTGCGGGTTTCACGCGAATATATAACATAAATATTTTCCTCCTTCGACTTCTGTTGAAGTCTTTACGAAAATGGGATGCTCGAAACTTTTCCATGAGCCTTGCTAGATCGTTTTAGAACTAACCATTCCAATGCACTATCTCCAATGTTTAAGAGAATAACCAAAGTTTGATTGCATCGTCATTAACACTTGTGAATTGGAAATTCTTCAACTCTGGAAAAATCTAGAAATATGCATGTTCAAGTTCTCATAAGGCTTCCTTTAGAACTAGCATTGTTATTATAACATTTGATCATGTAAGCATTTATCTAGAAGTTATTCTACCCAAACTCTGGATATATAGTGCTAGAGTGCTAGGGTGCGGCTGTAGGAGTTAAGAGCAGTGAAACTTGCAAGTCTCCTTCATCGATTTCAATTGATTCATGCTTCTAATTTTGTAGAGCTGCTATCGTAGTGGCTTTATACGCCATTTGCAATCTAACGGGTGTTCTGTCATTTGAATAGCTTATTTTTTTTTGTTGGTGTCCTTTAACTCTTCATCTGAAAATACGTTCTATTTTAGAATTAAATATATAGTTCAAGATTTTCATCTTGTGAACGAAGCATACAACAAACACATTTTCACCTATGTAAAAAGCTAAATAAACGTCCCTAGGGACATGGCATTGTGATAAAGCAAGAGAGTTATAGATGAAGCACTAGATGTTCGAATCCCAGCAACTGTTGGAAGGCAGAAGTCCTATGGAAACAAAGTAACAGTGTGCTCTACCAACCCTTTGAAGGTCCCCTTCGCACATCGTAAAAGAGGATCCATAGGGAGGAGAACTGTTTTCCGAATGTTCGATCCAAATATGTATAAGTTGTGATCACGTTCGATTTACCTCTTCCACTCCTCAAGAATAGTTGGGCGAATGTTGGACACTTGAGTCATAAAAAAATTTAAATTAAAAAAAAAAAAGCAATATAAACTAATCAAGTAAAATTCAAAAATAGAATAAGCTAAGATTAAATGTAAATAGTCCACAGCAAAAAGATCAAAAACTTGTCTTCATTTTCATATCCTGTAGGTGTACGCATTGTATTAAGTAATAAATTGAACCTATGCAAGTAGTTGTTTCTAACTCTTAATTGATAAAAAAATAAATAGTCGTTTGTGATTAGTTATCTAAATTATTCTTGTTAAACTAAATTAATATAATGCACATAATTAATTAAATTTGAAATTTAAAGTATGATGGTGGATGTTAGTTTCATCTATGGAATCCCCTTCAATTCAATAATTAAGATTCATGACTATTGTAGTGTTTGATCGAACTTTTCTAAATTATTCAATTATATGTCACGAGTTCAAATTGATTATGTTTAACTAAAACAATTCAATATCTCTACATGCATTTGGACGTACCTTAATTAAAAGCCTTAAATATCTAAGAATCCATGTAATGATTGCATTAACTAAGAAAGGTACTGCACACTTTTACACTAATTATTGAATTTTATTATATGGTCTAAAATATTAATCCGTCTTTTGACATAATTATCGCTCACTAATCAATGAATTAGCGGTTAATTAATTCAAAGCATTAAATGCCATAGACAAAATCACTTGAAAATTAAACTACTTGAATCTTGAAAATTAAATGAAATTTCCTATCCTAGCTTAGCTATAAATTCCTTCAGTTGACCTCGTCTAATCAAAGCTTCAACTTAATTCTTTCAGATCTTGACAATCTTCGATGTTGTAACCTATTGTAATAACATTACCTATTCTATTGGATCCTACCATATTTTTCTTCAAGGAGAGGGGTCTACAAAAGACATATTTGTCTCCTACCTACATGAACATCCCTTTTAAAGATGTGTTCAAAGGATGATACCGTTGAAACCTGTTTGAGTATAGGCGAGGTCGGTCTAGATCTCTTTTTTCTTTTCTACATTTAGGCATGGGGTTTTTGTCTGCTCTTTTATACTTGGATCGAGCTATACGATCAAGTTCAGTCTTCCCTCATCTTTGTCTGAGGTTCTTCTTCTGCTCCGATGGGTCTTTCAGTGCAACTGAGGAATTCATGATATGTCTTTGGTCAATCCTCATGGACGAACTACCAGAATCTCATTTTGGGCCTAATTCCAAATAGAACGACGATAAAAGCTACATCATCTTATATGTTTTCTACTTCCGTAAACTATTTGTCATATATGCTAAGGTAACTTTTTAAGGGTTGACTTCGTCCCTGATTAATGCTCACTTGGCCCTCTTTAGGCATATTTCTAGCTTTGGAACCTATAAATTGAGCTAAAAAGGCAATTGCTAGGTCTGTCCATTTTTTATAGACATCTAGTATAACCTTCCGAACCACCTTTGGGCTTTATCCCCTAATATTAATGAAAAAGCTCAGCACACGATGGCGTCACTGACCCTTTGCAACTTCATCCATGATGTGTATTTGTCCAAATGGATAAGGGGATATCCTTTTCTCTCATACCCAGTGAGTTATGGCATCTCAGCTTCTCAAATAGGGATTCCATGAGTATGTCCACAGTGAAAAGAGAATGGCGAATAGTGAAGTATTCTTCCACAGTACCCTTATACTTGCTTTTGAGGTCGGCTATGCTTTTGCTCAACAGGCTCATCTTCTTTTATGGGATCCTTCTGGGCAGGGTTGGTTCGTTCACCTCCAGGTGTTAGTGAACGTTTGTACCCAACTTTTTACTTTGTTAGTTTTACCTTTTGGATGATTCCCTCCCTGAGAAGTGTAAGCCTCTTTTGGTGGGAGGTCACCCAGCTTTCTTTCTTGCACGAGACTCTACTTCAGTTTCGGATGGAAAAATGATAGCCTGATTTCATTCCATTTTGTTGACAAAATTGTTTAACTTATCTAAATTATAATGAAGAGCTAACTATATATAGGTGATGTTTCGAACTCTAGA
Source organism: Fraxinus quadrangulata (assembly GCA_903798255.1). Lineage (NCBI taxonomy): Eukaryota > Viridiplantae > Streptophyta > Magnoliopsida > Lamiales > Oleaceae > Fraxinus > Fraxinus quadrangulata. The sequence goes on along the minus strand of CAIGRB010033216.1, from coordinate 103,626 downwards.
AATAGAGTTATAGGTGAAAAAGAAAGTTGAAAATGAGTAAAAAGTGCGAAATGGGCTTGGTTCGAATGAACCGTTCCTCGAGTGCTAGGCAGGTGCCAAACAGGCATTGATTCCGCCGTTTGAGTGGCAGGCTGGCGCCAAGGGGCTCCAGCTCCCTGCTTTGTCGCTCGATTGGGAGACAGGTAGCTAGCGAGAATGCGCCGAAATTTTCTCCTTGGTTCATATATTGACCTCTTTAAATTCAACATAAATTTCAATCTCCCAAATAACTCCCAAATTGAATTTCAATTGGAATTGCCAAATAGATTTCAAATAAGATTCTCAAATAGCATTTCAAATAGAATTTGGGTCACACACTAATTCTAACATTTTGCATTAATTGGAGTGAATTGGAAGCTTGTAATTGAAGTACTGTGAGTCGGAGCCTTGAGAAGACCATCACATTCCTATTTATAGGCTTCAAAACAGGCAAATTGGTCATCCAACATCAAATCAGCTACAATACTAACCTCAAAATATGTACCATTGTCCTAGATTATATCTCTTTGATTGATTATTTAGGTCGGTTCACACAGGTCATGATGATTTCGAGGTAGTGGGTAATTATTACGAACTTGTGATTGGTTCAAACTTTGGCACCACCAACATGACCGCCACGTGCTGTTAGAGGAATAGTTATGGGATAGATGGTGACATCATCCATGAGGTGTGCATAACAAGAGGTAATGATGATGTTTATGAGGATTAAGGCGGTTTGGTCCGACCTTTCGTAACATTCAGATGAGCTGATCTGGGAATTCTTTAATCAACACTTTTTCGTATGACATGATTAAATGTGCCAATTTTAGTCAAAAATAATCCCAAAAATGAGTCTTCAAATTCGGATGCCAACAATTGGGTCTAACTTGATCCAAAGGGTTGAACTCACTCTTGTTCATAATGGGTTCTGGTTCTGGTCCTCTACGATCGAACCCCATACTTCTTTCTAGTATTGTCGGGGTGAGTTGACCAGGATTGGTTTGCACTTCTAGGCTAAATGATCTAGGGTTTAAACCTCTCATCTTTTTTAGCACTACCTTACTTTTTGAATCATATTCTTCTATATGCTTGTCCTCTGTGTAGTTTGCATTTTTTCTAATGAATATCTTCATGTCTTGAGGACTATAGAAGTCGTGTCTCCTGGGTCCTTTAGGGTATCCTACAATCAGGTTCTTTTTTTGTTTTTTTTTTTAATCTTGACTCCAACTTTAGTTTTCCCTTTCAATAATTCCAGGGGAGTTTTTAAAACTGATTTATATTGTATGATATTTAAGTATAAATATAAATATAAGTTTCCTACGGTATAAAATAAAAATATTCCAAAAATCAATCGCCTACCATTACTAAAATATAAATATAAGTTTCCTACCGCCATAGCTGAAAATATTGCTCGTGTGCCAACTGCGATTGGGAACTCCCCCTACTGAATTTTGTTAGTTTCGTGAGACCCTGGATATTTATGCAAACATGATTAGTGGCTCCAAAATCAACAATTCAAAAACAATTATACTCAACCACTAAACACGAATCAACAATAAGAGACTCAGCATTGTTGGGCTGCTTCTTTGCGAATCTTTCTTCTAGTGTCTCTTTCGACTTTCCATGTGCAGGTCTTTCTTTCTGCCTTCTTGGTTGGTCTCTTACTCTTCTTGTCTACCTTGCCTTTCGACTTAGTCTGTGAGGAACTACCATTCACAACCATGACTTGATCGCCTTTTCCCATCAGGTCAGTTTCTTCGTTATAAAGGTGAACCATCAACTCATTTGGCAACTTGTTCCACTCATTCATATAGATCTAATTTAAAATGGGAGAACATGTTAGTAGGGATTTCAGTAAAATGTTTTGCTGAATATCATCGTCAATTTTCTTTCCTAAAAGCTATGCTTACAGTCCATGTAATTATCCTCAATCAGCATATGTTTTTACTCAGTATAGACGAGAGTGGATTGCGTGTTACGATTATAAAAAATTAAACAAACATACGCATAAATTTTTTGAGCGTGGAAAATTTAATATGTGGTGCATGAATGCATATATAGATCTAAATATATAAAGATACAATGATACCTTAAGCCTTTGCACTCCGTTGGGCACTTCTACGAGAAACGTCACCTGGGTGAGCGTTATTATCCTCCCACTTGTTTTAGTTAACTTTTTCATAAATCTTAACAAGCTAAATATCATATGGTTTGGTCAATTTCAAAAATCATAGCCTCTATAGGGAAATCAGTAATGAGATCGATTTGAGTGTACAACCTTTGTCCGAATCTCTCGAAATACTTGGATTTATTAATCAATATCTATAGGATGTTCAAGCAACAAATTTTATTTGGATAATCCTCTATAAGACATCCAATTTCAGCAATTACAATACATAGCCTTCCTATAGGAGGCTATTCAAGATACAACACATGGATAAATATTTATTGCAAATTGGATCGACAAATAATGTAACAACTAAACCCTGTGGTCAAACTGTTATATCATACGTACTGTATGCTTTTGGAGAGTTTGAGTTCATCTTACCCCTCACAAAATTTTGGCGTGTCCTCCAAGATTCTAACCTAAGACTTCTATCTTATAAATGACTTAAGTTAAATCCTAATGTAAATTGGACAACTTAAGATGGATTCAGGCTCTTCCAAAGAGGGCTGTAGGTAAGTCAACAACTTTAACATAGATTTCGGGTCATTACAAATGTGGTCGTGGGCCAGTTGTGAGACTACTAGTTCCCACTTAATACTTTGTATAACGTACTTTTCATTTTAATAATAACTGTCTTCATATATTAATAAAAATTAACATGCAATTTTAATTATTTGGACATCTCTAAACATTTCTAAAATCCAATTTAAATTGAACTTAAATGGCAAGTACCGATCTAATCATGGATGCATGGCATACATAGTTATATGAGTGATGCTAATTCCGCGTTCTATATGAATGACGTATTAAATGATTATTATCCATCCACACAAATAAAATGCAATAAATAAATTATAACAAAATAATAAATGGAATTGTGGCCAATTCATGATAAAAAATTAAATTTATGACTCCTAAAGGACCAAGTCCCTGGTGTAATGATGTGAGCCTTTCTGCTTAATCTGTTATATTATACGTCATATCCGCATTGAGACTCTTATCTTTTACGACTTTCTATCGCATCCTCAAAATTCAAACTCAAGATCTCTATCTTATGAGATATTTAAACTAAGTGTGTGTTTGTCTCCTATTATTGTAAAAGAAATAGAGTAATGAATTATATTTTTTGGAAAATGTGTGATTGAAAGTTAGAGTAACTTCATTGGTTTGTGTGTAGAATATTTTATTGAGTGAATATGTAATAAAAAATCTTACTGTACCAAAAATGTTTTTGAATAATGGGAAACAAATGAGATATAAATCCTATTACAAGCTTTCTATATTTAGGCTTATCACTAATTTTTTGGATCAATTTAATTAGCATGCATGAAATTCATTATATTTAGACTTTCATCATATTTAAGCTTATCACCGATTTTCTCAATCAATTTAATTAGCATGCATGAAATATTAGTATTTCCATTTTCACTAGGAGACCATGCCTAGTTATATCCCATGTCCATGCCAATTCTTTCACTAGGACACTTGGATAGAAAAGTCTGTTTCATGCCAATTCGTCTTTGGAAATATTTTTTGAAATCAAAATAGTACCCACCAATTGAAAATGGTAGCAGAGAGATTTAGGAAGAGATTTGGAACATTCATTTAGGTTTTTCTTTCAAAAATTCTTTTAATTAGTCAAGGAAATATACTTAAGGTACAAGTTGCTCGTTTCCTTAAGCTTCTATTTAGAATGAGTTTCATCCTCGAAATTCGTATATGTACAACTTTTCCTTGCATTTCAAAGCACTAATCATGTCTAATACCAAACTATAACAACCCAACTATGCTTAATCTTCTACTAACAATCTATGTCACTCCATGCTCACGCGATATATGATGTAAAAATAAAAATAAAAATCAATTAATAAGGGATAAGAGGTGAGTAGTATAAATAACATTTCATAACATGAAACAAGATAACTAATAATCATGCTTGCAATTTAAAAAAAAAAAAAATTGCATTTCATACAAGAGATAGTGATTGATTGGTAAGCATTGCGTGGCATGGATTTTCGTCACTTCATTTTTAAACTCATGAAAGGTTAGATCTAAACACATTTACTTTTATCACACGTAAAATCTAGAACATGGACTTTTAATATCAATATCAAATTCTCACATTTTTTTGTAGTTCATACTAGAATAAACATCCAAGTTTTTAAAAAGACTGTTCATCGTGAACAGTGATTCGAGTAATTTATTATTATTATTATTATTATTATTATTTTATTTGCTTTTTCTAATTCATTTTTCGCATAAACAAATAATGGACATCAAAAACATATATACATAGAAGTTTTGAAAAGACTATAGAAAAGGTAGACTCGAGCTCTCATACCAAACTGTAATATCCTAATTTTCAAAAATAATGAAGTGTTACTAAAAACTCGATTTTCTTCATATAAATGTGGATACGAGAATTTTTATTCTATTTTCAATAATAAATATCGACCAAAACGTGGAGTTTGTATTTCTTTACACAAAAACTTAAAAACATACTTATGAAATAAACATGACTTTGATTACAAATAAAACTAAATAATGAATTGAAAAATATAAAAAGTTTAATACTTTTATTTTTTTAAATCCTCTAGACAACCTGCATTACCATCTTGTCACATTTTCCATGCACAATTAAATAAATCAATAAAATAGACATTTTATACCACATTTTATTGAAGTGTTTCAATGATCAAGTAAGACACTCATCACGTAATCAGTAAAAGTCTATTCAAGCGAGATGCTCAAGCAAGACACTCTCAAAGACTTAGGAAACCTTAATTATATTCTTGGAATTGAAGCGAGAAACTTCTAAGGAATTATATTTTCTCAACACAAATACATCAAATAACTCATGCCATAATGATAGAATGTTCTCACATGAACATGCCAATGGCACTCAACTGACAGCCAACTCCTAATGATTTTGTTATGCCTCTCATAGTAAGGCTCCAGATCACCTGTCAACATGGCAACAAAAGAAAACAAAGCTCATGCTCCACATCATCCACCACGTCTTACATGCCGAGGTTTCGAAGTGCTGAGGCGAAGCAGACCACTCCTATGCATATGGCCTTGACCGATGCATCGAGACAACTTAGGTCGACAAAAAATACAATGAAGTAACATAAGTAGGGTAACACCTACTACTAGGAGTCACAATACCTCGTCCCAATAAACCAAGAGATTTTTTTATACAAAGATCTATCCAAGATAACAAATTTATGACTGATTGATGGGACAATTGTGCAGCAGACGCTAAAGACTCGAGTCGAATCTACTTTGTGAGGAAGCATTAACACCTGCCCACCTATGCATTGACTAATAGACATCTAGGAAGAGATATTTTTGCAAGCAGCTGAGGCCATGTGGCTCATCAATTCAAAGTCCTTACTTCACCTCTTTTCCTATATATATCCATACTTTATACCATTAGGAAGGTAATGCAACTTCAACCATCTATTACATAATTTCTCTCTCGATATCAACCTGATATTTATTTTTCGGCAATTCCCGCTACCGGGATTTTTCGTTGTCGTATATCGCTCGACTGACTTTACCATCGAGTGCTCGTGGCCACTTCCACCCCTATCGAAATCGACCAATAGTGACTAACGGTATGTTATAAATAAACGAGGGATTTACGTGGAGCTACAAGCAGTTGGCCATGTATGAGGTTCATTTTTCAAGGTCAACATATTGGTATTGTTTGTGGAAACCTAAACTGCAACCACAATCATCTGGTCATTGCCGAAAAAGGTTGCAAACTTTCCCTTTGAAGAAAGGTTTTCTTCCTGAAAAGTGAAAGTTCATTGAAAAATATTTTTGGTGTTTTGACAATTTGGGTAGTTACACCTTGAAAAGGAATGTACACAAGGAAATCAACTCAAAGGGGACTTCGTCTTGAAAGAATAGGCAATTAACTGTTATGCGTTCAAGAAGAGAAAGGAAGGCCTGTAAAGTAGAGGTCCTCCAAACTAATGTCATTCATCAAAGGCATCACCACTGTCAATATCGAGGTGGTAGAACTGCTGCACGTCTAACCACAGAGGTGGCGCAAATGGCTATCAACATGAGAAGTATTGCAGCACAAAATGTAGATATGCATGAGCTCCTCATCCAAGTTCAAGGTCTAAGAAGTTTTCAAGCGCCTTAGAACATTGCTTGACCTACCCACACCCAGCAAGAGGAGAAAAAAGTGCAAAGTCAAAGGGTTTGGTGCAGCACCCCCATTTTGGTATATTCTTCTTTCTTTCCTCGGTCTTTCTTTCCGTCATATTCCTAATAACTTATCCAATTACAACGTATTAACCGCTAATGCACCTTTCTTTTATCAAATCTCAGGGACATGGTCTCTCGCAAGCAGAGGACAGAAATTCATGTTGAAAACGAGGTGAGAGTAGACGTTTCTACCAATTACGCTTTTGGACGACCTGCCAATGACCCACAATTCAAATAATGTAACTTCCCTCCTAATTATAAGCAAGAGTAACCTTGAAGGTCAGCCAATATCTTTAACAAAATCAGATCCAACACAACTAGAAATAGGCCTCAGCCTATGCACCATGCACTACAACAAAAACTGTATTTTTCGGAACGTTCATGCACTACAACAAAAACTGTCTTTTTCACAACTTTTTTCAACGTTGCGAAAGAGAGTTTTGCTACGTTTGTGCGTATGTTGCAAACCTCGATGTTGCCGTAGAATAGAAAGTTACCACAATATTTTTTTAGCGCTACCAAAGACATTTTGCAACGTTTCTTTAATGTTGTGAAAGACAGTTTTTCGCGACATTTCCAGAACGTTGCGAAAGACAATCTATTGCAACGTTTTTTGAACATTGCAAAAGACAATCTTTTGCAACATTTTTTGAACGTTGCGAAAGACAGTTTTTTGCAACATTTTTTTACTGTTGTCATAGGTCTTTTTACATTTTTTAAAATTTTTAATTTTTTTATTTGTGAAGTGATTTACATAAATCAACCATAAAACATGATAGAAGATGATAATATCAAATAACTCCAATAATAATTATTAATTGAACTGCAAAATGTAACAATATCCATACAAAATCTAGATCCAAAATTTTAAAAAACCTAAAAATCCTATACATTTTCAATAATAATAATAATAATAAGAACTACCACAAATCCTAAACTGTGAATAAAATAGCCCCACCGGCCTTGAATACACACCAGCTAGAAAGCAACTCAAATTCGTGAAGCCTTGAATAAACCACTGCAAATACTTTGTATTGTGACAGTAGCCTATGGACCTTTGTCGACCACAGGCTAGCACCAGGCAATTCATCTGAGAAGTATCTCCGCCTGATCAACTTTATACAATGTACTACCAATTTAGATGAGAGTTTCCAAGATAAATAAAAACTAGATGCACAAGGAAAATATACAGACCATTCGAAAAAATTTCATCACTTAATCCCATTATCCAAATCCACTGACCCTTCATTTTTCACTAGTTCAACAAATAATTTGATACTAGGAATCTTCCCAATGGGTTCTAATGGCTTTTTATCTGTGCCCAACAAATAACTGGCAGATTAAAATTTTTCACTTTGGGCAATAATTCTTGGACAGTGATGATAGCCTTAGACTTGCAATCTTGTACCTGTATGGATAGTTCCGAGACATTGTAAAGTGGGATTCACAGTGGTGGCTATGGCTCCTATCCTAATTATTCCAAAATCAAACAATTAATCAATTTGAATGGAACGGAATCTTGGCAGCCTACACAAAATCAAACAATTAATCAAAAAACCCACAAGTCTAAGTTAACGAAAAATGGAATCTTGAAAATGGGTTTTCTATATTTTTCCTAAGAGCATTTACTTAGAGATACGAGTGGGAATATTATAAAACAATGCAATAAGCCAAAGCTTTGATCGAAATAAGTATCAAACAATGAATCATTTATTGCATTAACCCAACTTGTAATGAAAATAAGTAAGAAACAATCAATCGCAGATTGCATGAGACCAACTTGGGAAAATGGCCTCTAAAATTTCCAATATAAGTGAATCTCAACTTTGTGAATGAGTTTATGAGTTAACGGTAAAGGTAATACCAAGCAGGGGGCTTAATTTATGCATTGATCATTCTTTTTTTCTAGGTGGTTTATTATGTGTATTTTTTTATAGGGAACAATTCACAATAAAGACATTAACTATGCACAATTCAAAAATCAGGTTTTAAATTTAATTAATACAAGAATAAGGTATTTATTTATTTATTAAATATATTTTACTAATTAAATATAATAAAATCACAATTATACAATTAATGGTTACAAGTACATAATCATAAGTCACAACTTATTTATTGATCACATATTATCAAATTAATTGATCACAGATTAATTCGAGGTCACAAATCAAAAAATTTATAGGTCACATTTTATCTTATTGCTCACAGATAAAAAAAAATTATAGGTCATAGTTTATTAATTAGTCACATATTTTCAAATTTGCTGGTTACAAATTACCGAATTTTAAGGTCAGTTTATTATATTGGTCATAGATAAAAAATTATAGGTCATTTTATTGATCAGTCGCATATTTTTTAATTTGTTAGTCACAAATTATCGAATTTTAAGATCACATTTAAATAATTTGTCACATGTAACCAAATAGTTTGTCACATGTCAAATAGTGGGTCACATACGACCACTACCTACATTGTCACTATCGCCACTAGATCCACCACCATCCCCGTCATCGCCAACAATAAAGACATTAACACATCACACCACACCATAACCATCACAAACCCGCCACTACCTCCAACCCCGTCACCGCCAACACCACCACAGAAATCACCCCTACATCACACCATCACCAAAAAATCGTCACCGCCATATCCAACAAAAAACAAATCCCAAACCCGTCACCACCTTCATTCTTGTCGCCGCCAACAACACAGACATCACCACACCACAACCACCATAAAACCCACCACCACCACCACAACATCACACCACCACCACCACCGCCACCAGATTGCACCAACGGAGAGACAGATGCAGAATACAACAAAAGAGAGAGAGAGAGAGAGACACACACATAACCAGATCGCACCATGCTATAAAGAGGGAGAGACCGAGCCTATCGCCAGTGATGCGTGTCGATGGACTACAGTGACGTCGGCGATCCCTGCTCACAGGGACGAGCTCTATGGTCTTCGACGACGACGACAGCGAGGGAGATGACTCGGAGAGACGAGAGAGAAGAGGGAAAGAAAATGAGATGGCGAGAGAGAGAGAGAGGAGTGCGGACGAGAGGAATATGGGAGCGATAAAAAATTAAAAAGTAGGGTTATTAATTAGGGTTTTAATATTAT
>CAIGRB010033216.1:70766-92854 GCA_903798255.1 Fraxinus quadrangulata | reverse complement strand
ATTCCCTACTTTTGGAGATCTAAATTCCAAAATCAGATTTTTAAGTTTTAGTTTGCAAAAGTCGGATATTTTATATACACTCCACCCCAACTTAAATCCCTAATTTCTCACCTTCAGCAGCCGCCATAATTTACAGCTTCTCCATTCTCCCTCCTCTCGTCCTCCCCCTCCCTAACGTCTCCACTCTATTTCACAGCTCGCAACGCTACAATAATTTGCAGCAGCATCGCGACACTGCTGGCTCCAATCACCGTTGAGCAGCGCCATCCGCCAGAGATGTGAGAGTTAACCAGTGACATAGTTGTTGTAGTGCGACGCCCTCACAGCCAGCGATGTGAGCGATTTGGCCGATCAATGGATCTAGGTAGCGGTGGCGGTGGCTATGGTGCGGTGGATCGGGAGCCAGTGTTAGCGGTAGTGTCGACAGCAACAGTGCCGATCAACATCTGCACGTCACAAATTTTGGGGGTTTTTTTATTTTTTTGGACAATAGTAGCTTAGATCTGAGATGAGATATGTGTTTTGGTTTTGAATGTGGGGGATATGGTGGTGCTATTGTGGTTGACGGGTGGTGATGGTAGTGAAATGAGAGTTGGAAGTGCTGCATCTGGATTCGGGAGACGGTGTGTGCGGTGGTGGTTTTGTCGTGAGGTTGTGGTGTGTGCGCACGCGTGCGGTGGTTGGTGTCGGTCGTGCCGACGAGATGGGGTTGGAGGTGACACTGATAATTTTGTGCGTGATTATTGATGACTGTGAATATTGGTGGTTATGATTATTTTGTGGGTGCGGCGGTGGGTGTCGGGCATGCGGGCGATATGAGGTTGGAGGTGACTGTGATTATTTTGTGCGTGTAATTGAGTGTGACCAATTAAAATTGTGACTGTGAGTCACTGTAATCGAGTTCCATCTGTGACCTATAAAAAATCTTAATTTTTGGCCTTGAAATAATTTGTGGCCTTTAAAAAAGTTTTAATATGTAAGTGAAAAAGAAAGAAAAGTTATTGATGTGATCGAAAAATAATTCGTGACCAATCATTTTGTTATCTGTGACCGTGAAAAAATTTGTGACCAACTAATTTGGAAATCTGTATTTGTGTGACATTCTATGACTAAAAATATAATTTGTGACTTTATAATTCGGTAATCTGTGATTAAAAATATAATTCATGACCAACCATTTTGTTACCCGTGACTTAAAAATTATATAATCTGTGACCGTGAAAAAATCTGCTTCCAACTAATTTGAAAATCTGTGATCGTGTGATCTATAAATTTTGATCTGTGACCAACTAATTTTGAAATTTGTGACCAACGAATCAATTGTGACTTATAACATTTTTGAACTGTGACCGTAAAATAGTCGTCGGAATCGGTTACGAAATAGTCGCCGAAATCGGAGCAGTCATCGGAACGATCGTCGGGAATATTCGCTGGTATCGGAGTAGTCGTCGAAACGGTCGCCGAAACAGTATGATCGGTGGAGGTGGAGTGGAGTAATTTTATATAAAATATCTTATTTTTGAAATTTAAAAATTGTTTTCTTATTTTTAAAATAGTATATATTAAAGTAGGATTTATGAATTTTTTCTTTTTTTTATTTACACGCCTACTACCCAGTCCAAAAGTAAAGCCCAAAACCATTATCAAAGGCAAAAAATCACTGCCCCGCCCTGCCTCCGCCCCAGCCCCAGCCCCAGCCCCAGCCCAATCCATTTCATTCAAAAGACGAGACGGCCAGAAGGCTCCATTTCAATTCATCGCCTCCGTCTCCACCGCCGCTTCCCAGTCGCAGCTGCTTCTCCCGTCACAACACCCGTTACAGACTCCTCCAACCTGAACGGCTCACCCCTGGCTGCTCCAGATCGCCTCCGTGACTCCGTCCCTGTTCCGCAGCCGGCTGTTCGACTTCGAGTCCTAGACGGCAGTAGGCGCTGGCGATTCTTCAACAATCGGCAGCAGCAGAAGAAAAATGATTAGGTAAAGCCCTTGACCCCGAACCCGAAGCTTATGCAGTTATCCCTGAACTGATCCTGATTTCCTGCCTAATCTTTCCCTTTTTTTTTTGTTTTGTTATGTTGATTTGTTGGTTTTGCGATAATGTTTGAAATTAGCACTTTACTCTTCAATTTCTCTAAGCTTACTGCATAGACATTGTTGTACAATTGATTTGGCAATTGGCTACCAGACTTCCTTCCAGTATGTTGAGGGATACAGCATGTTTTAATTGCTATCCATTTGGTGGTTAGGGAATGAAAGAATTTTGGTCATCTTATGTTAAGGGATACAAATGATTGAATTGCTAACCATTTGATGGTGCAACATATTTATGTATAAGTTGAGCGTGTTTGAGCATTCACCTTTCTGATCAATCACTTGCATCACGGTTTTAAATTCCAGTGTCATGATTTTGTAAATGATTTAGTGACTTTCATTCTGATGCTGGAATTTTTAGCAGCTTAATATTTGTATATGATAATTTTGTCCATTTGCAGGCAGCAGGAGATGAAGAAGCCGAAAAATATGAAAGGGCATTTATTCTCCAATTATTAGGAACTTTAATTGCAATAAATAGTTCTAGGTTTGATTTTTCTTGTCTTCTGCGTTAGATATATTTTTCTTAATTTAATACTAGTGATGCTGGTCGGCAATAAACATTTAGGAGCTAACCTCTTAAATTTAACTCACCTGTGCGTGGTAGCAATGCAACAACATGCTTAAATATTCTAAATAGTTTGACGTGGTATGTCTTGCTGGCATTAAATATTCATATTTCTGCTATACCTGTAACCCTACTGCATGAAAGCTAAATACAAGTGACTTTACTGTATGGAAACTTTGTTCCCACATGTGTAGATGTACACCTGAGTTTCAGGTATGTTGTTTATTTCCTCTAATGACAATGATATTATGCTCGCATATTCGTTTTCCAATCACCCATTTTTGCATGGTTGCCTCTTTTCTTTAACTCATGTTCTTCTTCAGTAATGATGTGACTACAAGTGGCAATGGCTTGTTATATGGCAATTTATACTGCTTTGATTGATGCATATGTGAAAAATTGTGCCCGCACTGAGTTACTTTCCTGGCTACGCCTTGGTTTGAGTGTCATATTTTTTAATTTTTTTGTTTCCTTCTCATGTGGAATTTCTATGTATGTATGTATGTATGTTTTATTCATGTGCGCAGTACCTATTTAGGTAGATATATTTTATTCTGTATGAGGTTCTCAACCAGCCAAAATTTTCCTGCATATGGGAGTTCTACTTATTTCAGTACCTTTTGGACTGGATATTAAGACCATGGGTTTAAGGCATGAAGGTCCATTTTGCTCTAGTGGAGGTCATGCCTTACTTTATCTGTTTCCTTAGGCCATAGGAATCTTGGAGCCTTGGGTGTGATTCGTATAATTCTTGTTTGCTGATTCTGAAAATGATTGCTGATAGCATTTATTTTTCCTTATTTGCTGCAGTTGTTTGTAATGGTAAATGCGATTCTTGCGGCTCACTTAGAAGCCATTTATTTGGTTCAGCTGGAAAACATGTCAAGTTCAAGTGTTTGACCCCTTCCGATTGTAACTATTCTGTGTTGGAACTTCTTGTGATTAAAATGGCTACATCTTCGCTGAAGGAATACCTAAAGAAATATACCAGTAATAGTGAAGAAGAGAAGAAAAAGAAGAAGAAGAGAAGGCCTAAACCTGCTGCCACAGGTGTTGTTATTGTTGATGAAGATCCCATTTGGCAAAAGCCAGTTGACCCTGAAAAAGAAGAAGATTCAACAGGTAACTTAAGAACAAAGTTTGCATCGTATAAAGTACTTCTTGAATCACATCCCAATTTGTTAATTAACTTGAGGTCTATGCAGATGAAGAGAAGCCACAAGTTGATGAGGATATTGAAGTCAAACATATGAAAAGACTGGAGCAACTTAGAATGAGACGGCCTTTTGGTGCCATTTCTGAGGATGGAAGTGGTTGGGTTTCTGTAAGTGATAATCTTCTACGCACGAGATCTGATGATCAGAATTCTGACAGTTCTCCAGCTCGCGAAAGCAGGGGATACGACGATGCCACACTAAAACCTGAGAGAAAGAAATTCAGTGCAGTAGGTGCTGATTTATCTCCACCAAGGCAGCATCGTAAAATTTACCAGCTTGATGACCAAAATTCTGATATTTCCCCACCTCGCAAAAGGAGGGCTCGTAACACCAGTTTATCACCAAAACATGAACAGAAGCCTTCCACTGCTGTAGATATAGATTTATCTCCACCACGGCAGCACCACCAGCGATATCGAAGTCCTTCTCCTCAACCTCAAATAAAAATACAATCTTCTGGAGGCCGGAGAGCTCGCTATGATACACCTTCACCAGAACGCCTTTCCAAAGGTTTGAAGTCGAAAGGAGAGATCGCTGATTTGTCCCCACCACGGCGGCAATGGACTGGTAAGCTCACTCCATCTGAATAGAAATATTGCACATTCTGGACCCATGTATTCACTTAATGGGATATTTCACGTGCATTTGCATATAGGAGATATTTCGCCTCCAAGGAAAGGCAAGAAGGATACATCTATTTCCATTGATGTCTCTGCTAGAAAATCAAGTCACAATTTTGAGGATGGTGCTTCGGATTTTGCATCTCAAGTTTCAGACCTTTCTCCTCCAAGGAAGAGGCGGAAAGGATCGCCGCATTTGACAGAGGAGCCAAAGACTGGTTTAGTTAGTGGGCAAGATATCAAGGAAGAAATATCTAAAAAGAAGGAGAGTGATTGGTTGAGGTAATATGTAAACCCCCTCTCTCAGATTTATACATATGAATCCTCTGCTTCCTCTTCCCTTTCATATGCTCACCAGTTTTAATATCTAACGTACATGTATTTGTAGGTATAAAGAGATGGATCCTACTGTGAGTGGCCGAGATGCGGAACCCGTGTATCGCAACAAAGTAACAGGTCTGAAAGCAGCTTTTCCTCATTTCATTATTTGTTAACCTCAGACATACAACATATTCTCACTACATGCTATTGTAGGAGAGCGCATGTCGAAGGAAGAGTTCTTAAAATCTCAGAAGAAAGTGCATAAGAAAGAAGAAAAGCCCAAGGTGCTAATACTGTTTATTTTTGATAATGGACCAAAATTATATTTATAGTTAGCGCACACACAGTTGAAGCTCATGACATAGCTTTAAAGTTTAAATTTGTTCCACCTTTTGTATCGATGTGGAATAGGTTATGAGCCTGCTTCCAAGCTGTTTGAGCTTTTAGATAAAGTGAGGCTGAGCTGGACTCAATCTTTGTCAAGACTGAGCCAGCCTGAGGACTTCATCGCGTCAATATGAAGAGTTAGCTAGCTAGCTTTTCATCTTTATAATACTATATTAATCACGGATGTCATTAATCTTACATTTATCTGTTATTATTTTGGTGGGAAAACATAAAAGCAATCATATTTTCCCAGGCATGAGCTAGAGCTTGAACTTTGATTTTTATGCTTAGGCAGCCTTGAGCATCAAAATATTAATTTTACTTGATTTTGAACGTGAAAATTCCCCAAGGATTTGGCTTGGCTTGTTTGCAGCCCTAGCTGTAGTCTTTTAATTAGAAATATCAGGAAAGCTGTGGTGATAGTGATAGATTGAAGTATCTTGATGCTATATAGCTATATATAATAGACAGAGGATGCTGTGAGTCTGTGATAGTAAAATTCAATTTAATGATGAAGAGAAAGTAGATAATTCTCTCAACCGAAACTTGCACGAGACTTTGATCTCACAATGCTCTTAATATACTTTTTCACCAATCAAAACCCCTTTCCAAACTGTACAAGCTTCTTGTAAATCATCTAACTTTCTGGATGTAGATGATATCTATTACTGCTTTATGGTATATGAAACCAATAGATCATCCTTACTCGTTAGAAATTGGACAAGCAAGGAAATTTCTTGTTTGACTTGTGTACTTGAAAACTAATAGACCATAGTTCCAATAAATCATATTATCTGCTTTACAGTGGAAGAATAACCCCTTTTGGTTGCTATCCTTTTCACATAGTGAGGCGAGCTATGCTAGTGTCTCTCTTCTTTTCCTAGCCTTCATTGATGCAAACCAACATGGATTTTTGCGAAAATGTGATTGTCAGGAGATAGGGAAATGGCATTTTTCGCTGTGCTATCTTGCAAAGACAAATACAATCAATATAAAGAAACCTATCAACTAACTCTTGCATTCGGTAATCCCTATTTATCCAAATTGATGAGCCCTATGACTTGGACTTATAGATCTCCTGGTTAAAGTATCATAATTGTTTTCTCCCTATCAACTGTATTAGCAAGAATCTGCAATCAAGTTTCCTCCCCTCAAGATATGTGTTAGGTTAACCTGCATTTTATTTTTCTGGTGTCTAATCTCTTCTATCAAGTACTGAATATGCTAAGGACCTGCATCATTTTCATTAAGGATCTTTATGGATGTTAAAGAATCAACCTCTGCCCAAACTCCTTTGAAGCCCTGATCTTGACAGTGTTAGATGTGTACCCTCTTAATTCTACTCCCAAGATCATAGAGGGCTTTAAGCACCTTCCCTTCATGATTTATAATAACTATTCCCGCTCATGCTGCTGGAAGGATCCTATGTTTTAGACCTTCATGTATGTTTAATTTTATAGTCCCAATTTGTGGTTTCCACTATTTAGCGAAATTGCACGAACCTCTGGGATTTATTTTTTAATTGCTTTCCATATGGCATACCATTCTTCTAGATGTGAGGGAGTCCAACTAAACTCGTGAGGTTCAACAGATGATCTACTCTTTTGATCACCCTCATGGCTTGCATCATAATATCTAAATGCTTAGAATTGTTTCTCTCGATCCATAAAACCAAAATAGTAGAAGGGGGATAATAGTTTGGATATAGCCAGGTTTAGATTGACAAATAAATCTCCAAACTTAGCGGTTGTATCTAAAGGATTTGGTTAAAATGGTTCCATACTTCGCTGCCACAGCACCATTTAAAAGCACATGAGCAATGATTTCCTCCCCTTTGCAGCATTGGCACATGGAAGCCAAATGTACATTCATTCTCTTCTTAGTTATTTAATCTACATGAAGCCATTGACGTCACAACTACCAAATGAAGAATGGAACTTTAATTGGGATTGATTTTCTCCTGATATATTTAAAAGAAGATTGTGTGCTTCTTTTCTTCCTAATTAAAGCTGTTGAAAACTTTCCATCATTGGTTAAGGTCCAGAAGATGTGATCAGATCCAGATTCAGACAGCTTAAGGGGATTCCTAGGATTTCATTTATGGTTGGAAGGGGCAATACTGCACTCTACATTTCTGAATCCCAGTTTTCACCCCCCTTGTATTCATGGACAGTAGCAAGAATGATTGGACTGAGGGAACCTAGCTGCCAGTGTGTGTGTCCCTGTTAACAGTTCCAACTTTCCAAACAGTGCTTGGTTATGCGCGTGATCTAGCTTTGAGCGATCTCTCCCAAGTAGGGGAATCAGTTGCTTTTATCTAATTAAGAGTGGGAGGTTTGTCTTGGCAGTATTTCACCTTCATTATGTTTGCCCATAAGGACCTCTGACCTTGAAACTTCCACCATAGCTTCCGTGAAAAAATGAGACTTGTGCCCTCAATAGACCCAAGTCCTAGCCCCTCTTCTTCTGCTGGAAAACGCATCTTGTTCCAAGAAGCCCAATGTGTATGTTTAGTATCAGTATTGTCCTCTCATATAAAGCCATTAGATAACCTTTCTAATCTGTCTTGGACGCATGCAGGAGGTTTTAATAGCTGCAAAAGGTGAATAGACATGGGCTGTAGCACGCGTTTGAGTAATGTCAACCCACCCTAGCTGAAAGGACCTTACTTTCCAAGCCAAGTAGTGTGCTTCTCTCTTTCTAGATTAATACATTGATAATAATTATTTTTTATACCCCTTTAGATATCTAATTCCTAATTGCTGATGTTGGGAGCCAGTGACTTTGGTTTTTATGCCCTTTTAGAGAGGTATCCCCGGGTACCTAATTGCTAATTGTTGATGCTGGGAGCCAGTGACTTTGGATATGATTATCTTTATGTTTATGAAAGTTGTGCTGTGATTTGGAGAATGAACTCTCTTGTCATTGTTGATCATTTGGCCTAATGAGAAGTTCACAATTCTCTTGAGTTAGGGTTTCTGCCCATTATAAAATATTACGACGTTGTCAGCAAGGCTGAGATGAGTTTACTAGAATTTTCCCCTATAGGTATATGCCAAGGATTAATATTCCCCAAAAATAATGCTTCCAATTCCCTAGAGAGACTGCATCGTGATAATGAAAAGAGAGAGAGCAAAATGGGATCCCCTTGTCTTATTCCTCTCCCTGATTTAAAGAAGCCTTCTTGTTCAGCGTTAATAATGACAGAAAACCAACAATTGCTCACACCATTGAATTTTGTCTATCCAGTACAAATTTGTCTGTCTTGTATAGAAATTCCCACAAGACTCTATAATAGGCCTTAGCCATATCCAATTTTAGAGCGACACCATTGAATTCTTGTTCAGCGTTAATAATGACAGAAAACCAACAATTGCTCACACCATTGAATTTTGTCTATCCAGTACAAATTTGTCTGTCTTTTATAGAAATTCCCACGTGACTCTATAATAGGCCTTAGCCATATCCAATTTTAGAGCGACATCCCCTTCCCCCCCCCAACACACACACACACACACACACTCCTATCCAACTGATGAATCATTTCTTGTGCCTGCAAAAAATCGTCCACACAACATCCCAGGAATGAATATACTTTAATTGATGGAGATGATTATGGCAGTACTTTATTCAGTCTCGAAGAAAGAGTTTTCTTATAATTTTGTTGAATATATTGCAAAGGCTTATTAGCCTAAAGCCTTTCCACTGATTTAGCTACTTTTTTCTTAGGATCGATACTATTGAAGTGGCATTGACACCTCGTGGGAGAAGTTTTCTCTAAACAGATCTTTAACTGCTTTTTCTAGGTCTGATATAGTTGTATTCCAGCAAGTTTGGTAGAAATAGGCCAAAAATTCATCATGACATGCTGAACTGTCTTTATTTAATGAGAAAACCACTTATTTGATTTCATCTTCATCAGACAGGCTACTGAGGTTATGGTTGTCATTTGGCTGAATGAGCTGAGGTATATGTCGAATAATGTTTGTGTTTGCTGAAACCTGTTCGTATCTCGGTGATTGGGATATTTTGGTGTTTGTGTTTGCTGCTTAGATTTATAGCCCATCTTCATCTTGACAGTAGGTGCCATTATCCAATAGTATATGGGATATTTTGGTTTTCATCCTCTTCTTTTTGACTAGGCATAGAAAAATTTAGAGTTTCTGTCTCCATTTGTGATCCATCTTACTCCTGCATTTTGTTTCCAATTGCCTTGTCTCCATAGATGTACGTAATTATAGTAATCACATTCCAAGAGGGGCAGTGATAAGATGTGCCCTTACAAACATAGGATCTGATTGTTAAATGCTAGAAATTTTACAAATCTATTCTACATTAACTAGTAATCTAAAGTTTTTCTCTAGAAAAATAGAGGAATTAATAAAGGAACTTTTCTTGAATTGAAGAAGCAAATTACTGAAAAGAAGAAAACTTCCATAGGAATTCTCTCCACTATCTCCTCTCTATTCTCAATTTTTGCCTCCTCCTACCCTCCCTTCTACATTTATTTATAGCTACTTCCCAACTGACTTTGCCCAACCACTTGCTCTTCAACAGATTCTGTTTTCCCCTTCCCACCTACAGTTATCCCACCCTCTTGACTCTTCTAGAATATGCAAAATTTATGGAGGGGATTATCAATACTCTAGGGCTCCAAAGACACCTTGTCCTTAAGGTGGAAATCAGGGAAATATTGAATGATTGATGACATTGGGAACCAGGAAGTTTCAAAATCAGGTATTCCTTTCCATTTAGTACTTTAGGCCCTGGAGGTTGTTGTGTAGGGAATTGGCATATTCCGAGGACCTGCTCGGGTTTCACAATCCCTTCCAACATAGCATCAAGGTATGGAATAATTTCGTTTTCTTCTTCTTATTCCTTAGTCTCGTACAAATTGAACTGTGCATGGAGAACCTCATGATGTATTTGGGATATAAGGGCACCCTCTTTGAGATTGAGGTTAGGGATCAAATGCTTTATTGCATCTGTTCGTTGAAGATTTTCTAAGCAATGAGGATCAATGGACAGATGATGAATACACTTCAACAACTTTAAAAGAATTGGTGGCTCCATCTTTTTGAACATCTGGAAAAGATGACCAAGTAAACTTTGGCTACATGTAAGATTTTACTGTTATGTCATCTGCAGCAATCTCAAGTAGAAGGTCTGCCACCTTTTCCAGATTTTTGGGGAGTAACATCAACCTTCCAAGATGATACCATATGGGATAGTAACCTAGATGACGTTGCACGTACAGGTCCAGCATTTAGAATTCTAGAGCCATGTAACACACCTAATGTTGTCTGAGATGCAACTCTAGATGTAAAAGCAATTCCGCTATTAGATGTCAGGGGATCCTAACTTATTATTCGCTGCTTTATTTGAACTTCTACGTAATGACTCCATATTAGAGATTTCCCTCCCTCGACCGGATACCTCTGTAAATTCAGCCAATAAAAAGTTCAGCTCATCTGCTTTCTTGTCACCAAAATGTAAAAGAGGTAGTATAGTTTCATGTTTTTCCAGTCCAGTAAGATGACATTCATACTCAAGCTGGCCACAGAAAAGGCGATGGAAGCTCTTTATCCAACAAACAGGGAAGGGGTTGAACATTCTCCTACTGAGAAGCAGTAGCCAAAGAAAACCCGTTTGATGTCCCTTCCACCAATTTTGGGGTTCTATATGTCGATGCTGTACTTCCTGCATTTGAACTTTTTTGCTGTTTCAGTTCAACTTCAGCTCGAGAGTCTATCTTTGATGCAGCAATGCTTCCTTTGTCCAAACATGTAGAATCTGGTAATTTTGAAGTACCAAAAGCCTCTACATTAGCAATACTTGGATGAGGTCTATCAGCATCTGGGAGCAAAGAATTGCGGTACATGATCTCCTTGTTCCAATTTAAGATGATTGGGCAGGTCAATTCTGTAAAATGGTGTATCTGTCTGCACAAAAGGAGGACTGCTAGAATCAAGAAGACCAGATCGTGGTCATAGTGCTAGACCATGTGCAGGGAACTCACCGCCACCAGCTATGGAAGCTAGACGTGTTGCCTCATTCAAACTATAAAGAGTATTGGTAAGTCCAAGTAATATCCCCATCTTGGCAGCAGTCTGACAGAAGTTATTTCTGGAGGTAGAACTCTAAAGCTTGAAAATCTGCCATATGTCATCTCTTGGTCCAAGAAAGTTGGCGAACTTATTTAGCAGATCCACTACCATTAATATAGTGTCCACGAAAACCCCATAACCTATCACCCCCATCCACAAACTTCCGCGTGCTAAACCGAGTAGGTCAGAGTAAATGTGAGGATAGCCGCATCATCGAACATCACAACTTCTGGCTGGTCCGTTCCGCCTTTCACTTTTATTTTCTTCAAGGCAGTCGAACTTATAACAGAATTTAGAAAAAGTTCGATCACATTGCCCATTTTGACAGCCTCTCCATTGTCATTACCCCCAGTTTTCTCTCCAATTCGTGTTACCTCTTTTCAAATTACACAGACCTGCAGTTCCTTCTTGCAGCATTGGCCACTGGAGTATTTTTTATCGCTTTAGGGGCTTTTATCCATCTTCAATTGCAGCTCCGCCACAGAAAATTGCTGAATAACGATTGGGAACTTGGAAAGTGATTGGGTTGGGCCATCTCCCTTTATTTATGCCCGTTTCACCTAGGGCTCAATTAAGTAAAACTTTGCAGTCCACTTGTTGGGCCATCTTCAAAACCTGGCCCACAGGTTTTACCATATGAATTCCAGTCTTAAGCCCATTCACATATTTCTCTTTCTGTTTGTTAGTCATCTTCTCCTATTTGTTTGGCTATGGCAATTCTGGTTCAGAAACCTCCTGTGGAGAAAAAACTAAGACTTCCAACTTCTCCCTTATTTCTTCCGGCCATTTTGCTCTATCTTGTGCTCGTTGCTCCATCAAGGGTCCCTGGTGGATATTAAGAGGAAGCCCCCTTTCCATAATATCGGACTCCTCTCCTTCAAGTACATGCTTCATTGCTGCCTTAGGGAGAACCAACGCAGCCATATTTTTCTGGATTTCTTCCATTGACTGCAGCATCTTTGTCATGCTTTGTATGTTGTGTTACACTGATCGTTCCAAATTAGGTAAAAGTTGCATCTCTGATCTCAGTTTCTCCATTTCTTTCTCCACGGCTTCCACTAGCTTTTTGTCTTCTTCTGGGCCATCAGGATGAACATGCTCTAATACCAATTTGATAGGATTCCAATAGAAAGGATGGATTGCTGTAGAAAAAAGAGGAATTAAGAGAGGAACTTCTATTGAATTGAAGCAAATTACAAAAAAGAAAGACTACAGACTTAGATAGGAATTCTCTCCACTATCTCCTCTCTACTCATTTTTTACCTCCTGCCCTCCCTTCTACCTTTATTTGTAGCTACTTCCCAACTGACTTCCCCCCAGCCACTTGCTCTTCAACAGATTCTGTTTTCCCCTTCCCACCTGGAGTTATCCCACTCTTCTTGACTCTTCTAGAGTATGTAAAACGTATGGAGGGGCTTATCATATTATGTGAAGATTTTGCCACATCCTACCATTCGTCCATGAGAAGTGTTGTCCCTCTATTGGATATTCATCAATCCCACAATCTTGAAGCATAGCTGCAAAATCATCCATGGCTCTAGCTCTTGGGTCATTACTCCCTCCTCTCTCATCAAATGAGATACGGTGTCAAAGTCTCCCCCAATAAGCCAAGGCCCTTTCCATATGTTAGCTGGCCTATCTTACTTAAGCCATCCTGTGATTCTGCCCTTAACTGAGGTATACATTTAGCTTACTCCTTAGAGATGAATTTTTGAACCTTTTTTAAGCAAGTCAGTTAATATTCATGAATTGAGTTAATTCTCCAGAAATTTGGTATGAGATATTATTATTTCAACAGCAACTTATAAGAATCTATCTTCGAGTTAGCAATTAAAGTGTTTAATGAAATCAGTAAAGCAATGCTGTGGATTTGGATAAGGCTTTTAAGCCTCGTAGAAGGATATTTTTGAATACCTCTTGAGTTTCATCCAATTATGAAGTTGAACTTTGTCACGTGGATTGAAATAAACTAGAGACACATTTCTGTAATACTATCTTCCCAGTAATTCTAGGACTTAGTTACTTTGATTTTTTGTTCTCCCTGGAAAGCCTTTTTTTTTCTCTAACCACACTTGTAAAGCCCTCCTCAGATGTTCTTTGCTGTATGCCTTCTACATCCCCTCCTAAATTTTCTGCATTGTACTTTGTTAATAGAATTCTTTGCCTCATCAAGCACCAACAACTGATTAGCATTTTGTTCATGCTCCTCTTTGAGAATAAAAACAAAAGTCAGTGTTCGGCATGTTTGATTCCATAGACGGAGGTTCTTCCATGTTTTCTTGAATCAGGAGATTAGAGGCATCAAGAAGTTTTTCCTCTTTCTGAGGCAATTCATCAAACACCTTTTGGGCATACCAGAGCACTCTCCTCTGTCTTGTGAATTTGGAATATACCCTTCTTCCAAGTAATTGGGTCATCGATTATGGTTTTCCATTGTTCAGAATCGCTTTTTTTCACATAATCACTCTTCTTACTAGTGTTTTCTTAGCATGATCAATTATTCCTTATCCTTCAGTTCATCCTTCCCTTGTTCCTTTTCACTTTCTTTACTCCAAAGGCTGTTTAGCTTCATGACCAAGGTGTTGGCACGTTGAGCAATAATCAGGCACCTTTTAGTATATGAGTGGCAATGATTTGCGGAATGAATTTCTGGTCCCTCTTCTTCTCTGTTAGTGAAATATTACACAATATTTTAGGATACACTCTACATGGAAACTAGCTATTATTTACATAGTAATTACCTAATTAGCTAAATATAAATAATATTCCAAGACCCCCCCTTAAATTGATGTTGGTGAGTCCACAAGCATCAATTTGTTGACTAGATAATTATGTCAGTGGTGGTTAGGGATTTGGTGGAGATATTTGCGGCTTGGTGAGTTGTGGAAACATGGGGAAGAGCTATGATCTTGGAGTCATAGCATCCCGAATATAATGGCAGTCCACTTCAATATATTTGGTGCGTTCATGGTACACAGGATTGGCCGCAATTTGAATGACACTAGTATTGTCACCATGGAGAGGTGTAGGCTGTGATTGAGAGAAACCAAGTTCTGCAAGGAGACCACGCAACCACACAACCTCAGAACATGCAGCGGATTATAGCTCGATATTCAACCTTAATGGAGGACTTAGAAACATATTCATGTTTCTTACATTTCCAAGAAATGAGAGCATCACCTAGAATGACACACCACCCAGGAGTAGATCGGCGAGAATCTGGACAACCCACCCAGTCAGCATCACTATAGGCCGTGAGCTCAAGAGACGATGAGGGAAGAAGAGTCCACGATGAGGAGTCCCAATAAGATCGCGAATAATGTGACGAACAGGTACCAAATGAAGATGATGAGGGGCGTCCGTAAACTTGCTTACAGTATGAACGACAAAGGAAATATCCGGACGTCTGATGGTGAGATATATGAGGCTACCCACCAACTTCCGATAAAGTGTCAGATCAAGAAGAATATCCCCTTCATCTTTTCGATATTTAACATTAAGTTTTAAAGGTGTATCAACCGAGGAGGTTTCAGACAAATCGCCCAACCAAATCAAGCCTTGAATATACTTAAGTTGATTCAAGAAGATACCATGGGACGCTTCTTGATAAGATTTTGGTCAGATCCAGAAATAATAATGTCATCCACATATATCAACAAAAAAAGATACCAGCAGTACTCTTGTGAAAGAACAGAGATGGGTTATACTGACTCCTGAGTAAAGGAGAAAGTCAAAAGAGTGATGAAACTTGTTAAACCAAATTCGAGGTGCCTGCTTAAGACCATATAAAGAGCATTTTAGTTTACATACAAAGTTATCAGAGGGAAGTGGCGTACCAGAAGGAAGTTTCATGTAAATGTCTTCCTTGAGATCTCCATGTAAAAACGCATTATTTACATCCATTTGATGAAGAGACCAATACTAAGAAGCAGCAAGAGATAACAAAAGGTGAACAATGGTCATTTTAGCCATAGGAGCAAATGTCTTATCATAGTCGATTCCATACTCTTGACGGTTACCCAATGAAACTAATCGAGCCTTATAGCGCTCAAGAGAACCATTAGGGCGAAGCTTGACCGAATATACCCATTTATTCCCAATGGGTTTCACAATTGGTGGACATGGTACAATATCCCAAGTGGGATTGGCTTCAAGAGCCTCAAGCTCTGTATTCATTGCCTGTTGCCAACACTCTTGTTCCATAGTGGAAATTGAGTCAAGAGTAGGAGACATAGAGCTATAGGAAGAGAAACCATACCTATATGGAGATCAAGGAACATGAGAGGTGCGACGAATCATTTGGTGAAGAATCTGATGTCGGAGGTGGAGGATCGGGGGGTGTAAGGAAACAGATGTCTGAGAAGGAAGCTCGAGAGCTGTGACTGGTGAGGCATGCCTGTGAGAGTAAACGAGACCAAGCTTGTATCGAGAGAATTTTGTAGGGAAATCAGGCAATACAGAGAACACAGGGAGAGAGCAATTTCGGGAGTAAAGAAAGATTGGTTTTCAAAAAAAAAAGAAAAAAAAAAACATTACGGGGAAATCCTAATCCGATGTGCGTTACGGTCATAACAGACATATCCTTTTTGAGTCCTACCATATCCCAGAAATGCACACTTGAGAGATTGATGTGCAAGTTTTGTCCTTTCATGCGATGGTAAATGAACAAAACAAACACAGCCAAATGTACGAAGATGAAAGTATGTGATGATGACCAAAGAGCTTATAAAATGAAGAAACATTATCAATAGTGGGAGAATGTAATCGATTTATGAGATGAACAGCGGTAGACAACGCTCTACACCAAAAACGAGAAGGAATAGAAAACTCAAATCAGAAGAGATCTAACCATATCAAGAAGATGACGATTCTTGCGTTTTGCCACTCCGTTCTGTTGAGTAGAAGGACGAGCGTAACATTGAAACACATTGGACATATATTCGTCTACTGAATTAGATCGTAAGATCTTGATAGAAGAGGAAAATTGGTTGTCAATGAAAGTAATGAAAGACTGGAAAGCAGAAAAAACTTCACTCTTTGCAAGAAGAAAGTAAACCTATGTGAAGCGACTAGTCATTAATAATGTTAACAAAGTATTTATAATGTGCATGAAATACGACAGGTGCTAGACCTCATACATCACTATGAACAATATCAAAAATATGCGAAGCATGAGAACCAAAGGAAGGAAACGGTGAAACCTTGCTCTTTGCAAGTTTACATTATGCACAATCAAGTGAGAAAGATGAAACCGAAGCAGAATTTTTATTACCAAGTAAATCAAAATTTAACAAATGATGTAATACATTATAGTTTGGATGCCCTAATAACTTATGCCAATGAAAAATATCGAAAATAGCAGAATTACAAACAATAGGAAAAAATAGAACGTGCTTCGGTAAAATTGGAAAGAGACGTCCGTCCTTAGGTCCTCTCTTGATCGTCCTCCCGGACACCTGATCTTGCACAAGACAACCAGAAGAAGAAAAAGACACGGTGCAGTTTTTATTAACAACTTGACCAACAGATATAAGATTAGTTGATAAACTATGAGAGTAAAACATTAGGTAGATCTGGCGATACGTCACCCATGGTCGAAATAGGAAGAGTATTACCATCGGCAGTGTGTATATGGAGAGGTCCAGTATATGGTCTTATGTTACTAAGTAATTGAGTATCATAAGCCATATGATTAGAATCACCTGAATCTAATAATTAAGGAGGAGCATTTGATGGTTTACCTGAGACACCTAATGCAGACAAAGCAGAAATAACCATTTTTTGGATCATCTCAAGAGTGATGGAAGGTTGGGTAGAACCGTGAGAGGCTGGAACTTGAGTGGGAGCAACTGACAAAGCAGAAATTGATACTAAAGTAGCCGCAACAACATAACCTGGTCTGATTTTGCAAGGAGGACGTATAGGGCACTCTTTAACAAGGCCAGACTTCTTGGAATAATTACACATTTTTCTAGGACATTGAAAAGCCATATTACTAAACCCCTTACAACTGTAACACTAAACACCAGACATATCTTGAGTTTTGAAATTTCCTTGAGCAGCATATGCAACAGGAATTGTTGCTTGATGATGATGTTGCTCCAACGAGGTACGAGTAATAAGTAGTAGTTCCTCTCTTAGTAACTCGCCCAAGCAGCCATCCAAAGTTGGAATTCATAAGGTTGGAACGAATGAGTTCAAATTCACTTCGCAATTTCATGAAAAACTAATACCTCTTGCTGATTTCATGTACAGCTTGAATCACCTCCAAATTGTCAGGTGAAATCGAAGCATAATAATATTTGTGTACTCAGCCCAAAGATTAAAAAAAATAAAATAATATTCTTCAATAGATCGAGTCCTGAGCGAAATTTGCAAATTCAAACTCCAACTGAAGCCGCTGAGCATTATTGCTTTGAGTGTAAATTTTCTTAAAGAACTCCCACATAGCACGGGATGACTTATAAGGTCTGAGATTAACAATTTGATCCAATGATCCAAGCTATAAGACGAGAATCCTTTTTCCAAGCTAGATATTTTTCCCTTTCCTTTTCTTGATCAGGAGGGGAATACTCCCGTCAATATGTCCCCATAGATCACCTTGTCTTAACTGATAACTAAAAATAAAATGCACAAGAAGAATAGTTCTTGCTAGTAAAACGAATGCAAACAGACTCATCTTATCAGTTGACATAATGAAATCAGGTATGGTCCAACCAACAATAATCGCAATTTAACCAAATAAAATCTGTCCAATCCAAATATTTCTGCCCAACTAATAATAATGCATGAAAAACAAGAGTCCAAGTGTAACTGCCCAACACTATTTAATTAATAGCAGCCCAACACTTCAAATAATTGAAGCCCAAATCAAACGGCCCAACTCGACAATTGAACCTGGTCCTGAACAAATCGAACAACTTCTTCCTCGTCAATTTAATTTTCGTCAAGCAATTGAATCGTGAAAGGTGTCCCAATAGTTCTGCAACCTGACACAAACGCCGTGAATGTGCTGGAATCAAGAATCGACACCCAAACTGAGAAGAAAAAACTGCAACCAACACCACTAGGATGGTGTGAACCGAGAGACGCGACGCGAGACGAAGACCGAGACTGGATGGCGGACTAAAAACAATGCACGCAGAAAATTCGAAAAATCCAGATAGTGGCTGAGAAGCGAGCGTCGATTATTGAGAGCCAATCACTCAAAAATCTCACACACGAGTAAGTAAATTAGGGCTCCGATACCATAACAATGATTTGCGAAATGAATTTCTCGTCCCTCTTCTCTTTTATAGAAATATTACAAGATATTTTAGGATAACACTATACATGGAAACTAGCTATTATTTACATGGTAATTACCTAATTAGCTAAATATAAATAATATTCTAATAATGAGTGTGTCAGATTCCAAATTGATCATATCTAATCCCGAATCTGTCCAATCTAGGGCCATTGACATCCATTTCAACACATTCTAGCTAGGCTTGGTCTTGATCTTTGTTCAGTAGCTTCATCAACCTTTTGGTTTTCCCCAACTCTGAAAAACAATTTTTTATAAGATTGCCTTGAGTGGTTGTGAAATAGTTGTTATTATCTCATCATATTTAATCTTTGCAATGACCTGCATATAGCATCCATGGTTTGATTTGATTCAGTTTATAGATTTTATCCCCTATGAAGGACCACAGAGTGTTTTCATTGGCAGGGAATGACACAATATATTACTCGTCTTTTGTGGATTAACTGTATTTTTCATTCAGGAAATAAAGCTGGAATGGGGTAAAGGATTAGCTCAGAAGCGGGAAGCTGAGGCTAGACTGCAAGAATTAGAAGTTGAGAAGGATAAACCATTTGCAAGGAGCAGGTAATAGTAGAGATACAATAGTGTTAATAGTTTTATTTTTTAGGCTTTGTAGATGTTAAGAGGACGTGTAAAATAATTTGATAAATTACTAAAATGAACAGTTAGCATGTTATTTCGTTTGAAAGTGCCTCAAGTTTCTGACTGTATTTTGAGATACATGCACTAAAGAAATGGATGAACTAAGATTGAGAGATACTTTTGAAAATTGGTCGTACTTTGCATGTGTCAATGATTTGTTTAGAGCTATCAGTTTGTATATTATTATATGATTATTGTCCTTTTTCCAACTCCAAAGTAAATTCAAGTGCCTAGTGTCTAGTCAAGTGATTTGCATTTGCCCTCTGACCTTGTGCCAACTTTCAATTTTTAGGGATGATCCAGAACTTGATAAAATGTTGAAGGAAAGAGTCAGATGGGGCGATCCTATGGCGCATTTGGTCAAAGTAGGTTATTACTTATATTTGTTGTCCATTAAGAATTATTCGAGGCACTTCTATTTGTTCAGCTGAGATTGATTAGTTCTATATTTTATTCTATCCTTTGATCTCCTGTACATATTTCATTTTACGTATGATGTTTCAGAAAAAGCATTTGGAGCAAGTTCTTCCAGATCTAGGTGAGGGTGCAAAGATGAAAGAATCGGGGTTCATAATTCCCCAGGAAATCCCAAGTCACAGCTGGATAAGAAGAGGACTGGATGCTGCTCCAAACCGTTATGGGATTAAACCTGGGAGACACTGGGATGGTGTTGACCGCAGTAATGGTAAACTCACTTTCCATCTTTTATTGAATGCCAAGTGTTAATTTTTGGCTGTAATTCCAATCTGAAGCAAAATTCGTCCCTTTCTACTCACTGATGGTTTCTGTATCCTGGCTCTGCTGTTTTTAGGTCCAGCACCTGCTAATATGTTTAGAGCTTGTTTGGCTTCGTTTAAAAAGTTTACTTATAAGTAAATAAACACATTTTAAAATTTATAGATATTTATATTGATAAAATGAAAATAAGTTACTTAATTTTACTGCAATTTCAGTACTTTTTGAGGACTTTTTTCAACTTAAATGAAGAAAAAAGTAATCCATCCAAAAATATGAAAAAGCGTCCTTTTTCGCTATTGAAATACATAGATTTGCTATAATGTTATGCATGCCCAAGTGAAAATTAGATTCATCATTTCTCTATATATATCATGGTTTTTTTCCTGCATCTTACAGGTACTGAGAAGGAACTGTTCAAAAGGATGAATGATAAAAGAGCTACAGAGAGGGAAGCATATTTGTGGTCCGTTTCTGATATGTGAGTTGCTTCAATGTAAATGGATACGATTTACAGAGGAATGGAACATCGATTCTATAAGATTCAAGGGAATGTTGGTACTAGCTGCCACTTTTATGCATCCACGAGTCCCTTGTAAATTTACTTTCTGATTTTAGTAGCTATGGCCTATGGAGTTTCGTGGGAACTTAGATACATGCATGTTTTCAACTCCGTATTTCAAATGATTTCACATTTAGTAGAAATTGTAACGCAGTTGATGGATTGTGGAGATTAAGCTTTCGTCTCCATGCTGTTCTTCGTTATTTCCAGTCAAGTGTGTTATATCTCTTTATAGGATGCTATTGGGCCCCCTGATATCTTTGCTTTGATTGGATTGTTATAGGAACTTTGGAAGAAACTATTATGATTAAGAAATGTATAGCTTGGATGGACTTGGGTATAGTCTTTGTCACTGTGTTGTCTGACTTTCGAGGCTTCACTTTTCTCCAGCAGTTGCTCTTGCGTGCTGCCAGTTAAAGCTTACTTGTGAAATACGACCTCTTCGACCCGCTCGTCTGGCTACTGGATATTGGATCTTTCAGGGTGTGAAACGACAATTTTGAATTCTATTAAAACATTTATTGGATTGACATAAGGTTAGGTTTCGATGGAGCTCTGCAGCTTTCGACCCCGAAAGAGGGAAAATAGTGATCTCAGATAATGATCGTGTGAATTTGGAAAAAGAAAGCGATGTCAAATTGAATGTAAGTAAGACCACCACCCTACTAAACTATGAAGCCCGTATAACTAAAACTAAACTAACACAACAAGTTATCAACTTGAATAAAAGAGGGGGAAAATAAAGGATTCCAAAAAGTTCATTTCTCCATTGATCTACTGAAGTATAGAGAATTTTGAGCTTAAGAAAGAGCTTTTAAGGTATGTTATCAGAATGCTATATATCTGGGGTTGCTTTCTTGAGTTTAAAGGGGAGAGATTTGAATGGAAGGAGTTGTAGAAGTAGTATTTATGTACTTCAAAATTTCATTTCAAGTTTTTTTCACTTCTCTAATTGCAATAATGAGGTAAAACTTAATAAATAATGTACTTAATTATTCATTTATCTACAAGTAGGGAATGATGCCAAATCTCACATCGATGCTAGTAGAATCTTATAAATTCCAACTTGAGCTCTCGTCAAGTTCGGTCTTGTTCAATCCCCTCCACTTCAACTTCCACATGAATTTCACCTTCGAACCCTGTAGTATTTAAAAACTTAATTTGAATTATTGCTTTCATCACTATTTCCTTGTAAATTGCTAATTAGATAAAGAGATTTGTTTCATTGTAGCTGAATTTACAAAAGATTTTCTTGAGAAGGTACATAAAGCCATTAGGATAAGGAGATTTCTTTCGCTGCAAGTGAATTACATAAAGGCATTAGAGTATGGAGATTTGTTTCGTTTGTAGGTGAATTTACAAAGGATTTTCTTGAGAAGGTACGCCTATTTGTAACCATTACTTTAATTATAGTACATGTCCTTAATCATCCAGCATTAATTTTTAATGTAATATTGATGTGTGAATTACATTTATCTTGACCATTAAAAGTAGTATTTGGGAGTGATTCTTACGACCTTTATATTTAGCTT